>MU377398.1:0-19243 GCA_022495195.1 Xylaria digitata
TAAATTTTATTAAATAATAGCTTTTATAACTATTAAAAATTAAAAAGCAATAATTATTTTTTTTATAGTTTTTAATATAAATATTAAAATGTTTTACTTATTTAATACTTATTTTATTATTAGTTTAACTGTTATTTAAAAAGTTTACAACTTATTTTGTTAATAAAATAGTGTTATAATATTATAACGCAAAATAAACTTTGCTTACAAAAATAATATATAGTAGCACTGCTTAACTTTAAAAATTAATAACTTAGTTTATAATAACTTATTTTTTGCTTTTAAGCTTAGCTTAACGTCACTCACAAGTTAGTAACGCACTATAAGTTAGTAACGCACTTTTTAGCACTTTTTATGCGCCAACTTAAATAACTTAACTACAACATATGCAAATTAATTAAATTAATTGTAATCTTTTTTATTAAATGTTTTTATTTTTATTTAATAAGTTTGCGTATTATGTTTAAGCTTATTACAAATGCTACAGCGTTGTTAACTTGTTTGTACTTTTTTTGCTAAACAACTATTTTTAGCTTTATTACCCGATTTAATTACTTTATTGTTTTTAAATTTTTATAAAACTTAGGCGTTAGCTATAATAAAAAATTTTTTATTTTGCAGTTGTTTGTTTTTAGTTTTGTAACGTTTGCTTAAAATATAGTTAGTTTTGTAAAGCTTTTCGTTTTTTTGCTGCAAAAAAACATTTTTATACATTAATTTTTGTATAGCTTTTACAATTAAGTTAATAAAATTTAAAATTTTAATTAGCAAGCTTAAAAAATAATTTTTAACTTTAGTTTTAATAAAAGTTAATTGCTATTTAGTTTTTAATATAATAATAAGCGTTTTTAAAATTTAAAATTAAAATAGTAGTTTAAGGTTTAAAAAAAATGTTTTATTTGTTTTTTAAATATTTAACGCAAATATAACCTTATTTATATTTAAAAGCACAATTTTAGCTGCTTTAAAACCTGATTAAATGTTTTGTTTAATAAATATATACGTAAATATATACGTAAAGCTTGTAAAAAAGTTCTGCTTTTTAATATAAGTTTAATAGTGCTGCATTAAACCTTTAACATATTTATTATAACGCTGTTTTAAAACACTAAAAAAAACTAAATTGAAAAACTAAAGCTTATGTAACAAATAAGCAAGCATACAAAGCGTAATAATGTTGTTAAACCGGCAATATTTTTTAAATTGTATTAAATAGTAGCTTTTATAACTATTTAAAATTAAAAAGCAATAACTACTTTTAAATCGGCTTTAAATATAATTATTAAAATGTTTTGCTTAGCTAACGCTTATGTTATTATTAATTTAGCTGTTATTTAAAAAGTTTACAACTTAGTTTAGCAATAAAATAATGTTGCAATATTAAAACGCAAAATAAACTTTGCTTAAAAAAATAATATATAGCAGTACCGCCTAACTTTAAAAATTAATAGCTTAGTTTGCAATAACTTATTTTTTATTTTTAAGCTTAGCTTGTTAAAAGCGTTTACATTTTTCGGAGCTTATAACAACTATTTTAATAATTATTTTGTTTATTAAAAACTCTGTTTTATTAAAGTTGTAAATATTTTTAACTTATATATTATATTTGTTAATTATATGTTTTATAAAGCTAAACTATTTATAATAACTTGTAAAATTTTTGTTAAAAGCTTGCTAATAATTAATTCGGCAGTTATAACGCGTTTAAAAGTTAAATTATTGTTATATAAAGTTTAAAGCTTAGTTAATGCTAACTTTTAACGTGTTATGTTCGCGTTAAAAAATATTAGCTATTTTTTAAATATAACGAAGCTAAAGCAAAAACGTTTGCGCATTTAGCTTAAAAATACGTTTAACAATAATTTTTTTTTTAAATATTATTAAATTTTGCTTTATAACGTTTATAACGTAGTAAAACGCGTTGCTGTCAATTTTTTGCTTTAATGTACGATTAAAAACGTTATAAATATAAGCAAGCTTGCAAAAAGAAAGTTTAAAGTTGCGTTTTTTAGTTTAAATCGCTAGCTACAAATCAGCTTTTTTAAATTTTTAAACTATTATATTGTTGTAAAATAATATATAAGTAAAGTAAAAAAATAAAAGGTTAGTAAAAAGTGCGTTACTGATTTATGGTGTGTTACTAACTTGTAAGTGACGTTATTTAAAACGTTTACGTTTTTTTAAACTTATAATAACTATTTTAATAATTATTTTACTTATTAAAAACTTTGTTTTATTAAAGTTGTAAATATTTTTAACTTATATACTGTATTTTGCAATTATACGTTTTATAAACATAAATTATACGTAATAACTTGCAAAATTTTTATTAAAAGCTTGCTAATAATTAATTCGACAGTTATAACGCGTTTAAAAATCAAATTGTTATTATATAAAGTTTAAAGCCTAATTAGTACTAACTTTTAATGCGTTACGTTTGCATTAAAAAATATTAGCTCTTTTTTAAACATATTAAAGCCGAAATAAAAAGTTAATAAAAAGTGCAACATGTGCTTATAATACAACATATGCTTATATATAACGTTAAATTTTAAAATTATTAAGTTTTAAATATAGTATTTGCCGAATTAGTATAATACTGTGTAATTTATATATATATATATAAAAAAGCAAAAATTTAAAAAAATAAAAAAATTGGAAATTATTATATAAATATATTGTTTTAAATTTTTATAATAAAATAGATTTTAATATATTTATTTTAGTACTAGCGTACTACTTTTTTGATTTTTTTTCGAATTTTAATTAATTTATTTAAAAAGTGGGCCTATAATAAATTTATATAGAAAATACCGTATAGTGCCGATAATTCTAGGTGGCCCGCGACCGCCCGGCCCGTAACTAGTAGGGTTATCTTATCATCCTACGGTCAGATGGCCGGCTTGAGTATTGTCGCCGTAGCATCAGGGGAAGTATCGCAGTTGACGGATTTCCCCCCCGACCTGTTTTCGAAAGACGAGCCCGTTGCCCCAGCGCATGCGACAACGTCGGTTCCTCACTCTAATTTTCCTGACCTTCGCACTTTTTGTTGCAGCGGGTGGCCAGGTGTGAGGCATAGGGTAGCAAATTTGACGCACGAATGTCTTCGAAGGGGCCTAGATGAAGATCCTCAATACCGATTGATTTTGCCATATCTCAACATTAATGACGATGCATATTTGCCCCCACACGAGCCGTGGGTTCTTCGAAATTTGACAACGAAGGAAATAGTCAAGAATACTACCATCGCGACTTCCCGTATATTCGTCCGTGGGCCTAGATCTGATGGTTTAAGTTTCTATCATATCCTCATGGACAAGATTTTCTGGTCAAATGAAGTTGCTCACACAAGACGCCCGGATCTCCATCCAAGGGGAGAATGGGCAGGCCATCGTCTCCAAATCATAACACTGTCAAGGCATGAAGAAGAAACTAATAATGATGTGTGGACCGATATCAGTGCAGAAATAAAAAGAACGCAGGAACGAAAGTGGATAGAAGCGCTAGACCACCGCCTATACAGTCTGAGACGGCCTGGGCTGGGCAAACGTTGGTTATCCGTTTTACCCGGGAGAATTGAGGAACGGCGAATCCGTCGGTCGAAAAGGATAAATCGCGGGGCATAAGATAACTGTCAGATATAAGCGATTGCATGCAATTGGGTTGAATGTGTTGTGTTTATTAATTATGATATAGGTTTTATATAGTAATAACTGCGTTTATAGACAAAATTGTATAGGGGCCCCTATTATTCTAACATAGGTCTGTTATTAAATACCTTTTTAGTTAATATACTAAATAAAATTATATTTTTTATATTTAACACATTTTTTTAGAAAGCACTTTTTAAAAAATAATTCTTATAACTAAAAGCTTTTAAAAATAACTTTTTACAACTTTATAAAACTAAAATACTTTTTTTAATTATTTAGTTATTTATATGTTAAACTTTCTTTTTTTTAATAAGTTTTTTAACATTTTTTATTTTTTTTTAAATATTTTTTATAGTTTTTGCTGTTTTTAAATGTTTTTAATATTTACAAAGTTAAATTGTTTTAAAAAAATGTTTTATTTTTTTTTAAAAAAGGTTTTAGTTAAGCTATTAACAATTATGTTGTTTATAAAAATATATTTAACTTTAAAAGTTTTATTAATAACTTTTTAACGTAGCTAATAATTATAAATATTAATATAGCGTAGCTTTATATATAGCATAGCAATATTTTTAATTATTAAACTAATAGTTTGCTAATTATTATATTAAATCTAAATCTGCTTATTATTTAAAATAACTTTTAGTTTTTTAATTAGTTAGCTAATAAATATAAATTTTTTAGCTGTTTAAGCTAACATAAATAACTTAGCTTTAATAATTAATATAATTACAATATTTTGTTTATTAGCTTTTTATTTAATAACACTTTTAAAAAGCTTTATTATATAAGCTTATAAGCTTTTGCAGTTAATAATGTTATTTGCAAACAAAAAATTGTTAGCAACTATAAAATCATTTTTATTTTTAAATTAAAAAGCATAATATTAAATAGTTTTAAAATAATTAAGTAAGCAATTAGCAAAGCTATAATAGTTTAGTTTAAAATTTAAATTAAAATAAAATAGTTATAAAGCTTTAAAAATAATGTTTAGCTAAATAATTATTGCTTTATATATAATTAAGCTTATTTTTTTTTAATAGCTATAAATCTTTTGCTTAATAGCTATTTAATTATAAAAGCTTAACTTTTTTGTTTTTATAAATATATATATTTTATATAAAGCATTTTTATTTTTAAACTTAATAATTTTTTTAATATATAAAAATTAAAATAGTTAAATTAAGCTTTTATTACAGTTTTTAATTATTTTTATACCGAAAAACCAAAAAAAGTTGTTTTTACTAGTTATTTAATAACAACGCTTTAGTTTAAAAATAATATGTTAAACAATTATCTTTTTATATTTTTTATAAGCTAAAATTATATTATTTATATAAATAAAAATTAAAACATTTTGTTTAAAATAATAGTATAGCTTATAAAAAACAGCTTTATAGTTTATAAATTTTAAAAATTAGGTAAGCTTGCGCTACTATAGCAACAAAAATTTTTTAAAGCTATATAGCGCTTAAAGTAATTAAAATAAAGTTTATAGTTTGCAATACTTTAAAAGCATACGTATATAAATTTTTTTATTAAGTTTAGCGTTTATAAATACGTTTATTATATTATACTGTTTTAATTAAAAGTTAAATTTAGCTGCAATAGCTATTAAAGTTTAAAAAAATTATTTTGCTAAAATTAATACGTAAATATTTTTTTTTTTGTTAATAAGCTGTTAATTTTTTTATATAATAAGCTTAGCTTTATATTTTTAATAATAATTATGCTTGTTAAACTTATAAACATATACTTATATATAGTTTAAAGTTAGCTTTTTATAAATAATACGTATATTAATTTTTTTTTATATATTTATATTTTTATAGCTTTAAAAATATAACTTTTTAGCTTGCTTAAAATGCTTTTTTATAAAATAAATATTTAAAGCTTTATATTATTTTAAAAGTAATAAAAGGTTTTAATAATAAATTTTAGATTTAGCTTAAAAAAGCTAAAGCATTTTATAAACTAGATTTTAAAACGTTTAACGCTAAAAAAGTTAACGTATTTTATAAGCTAGATTTAAAAGCTTAAAAATTTTTTTGCAAAATATTTTTTAGCGATGCAAAAAATGCAAGCCTTTTGTTTTAGCAAAATTTTAGTTTGTTACTAAAATAGCTTAAAAATTTTTTTAAAAATCTAGCTTTATTAGCTTTGTTTACTAGCATATTATGCTATAACTTTGCGGTTGCTAAACGTTCTGCATTAAACGTAGCTTTTTAACAACTTTTATATATTATAACTTTAAAAAAAGTTATATAATAACTTTTTTTAAACTTTAAAGTTAGATTAAACAATTTAGTAATTTTATTAAAATTTTTTTTTTAGCTAACTTTTTTAATTATAACGTTAAAAAAAACATAATAATTAAAAAATTTAAAAAAAATAAAATATAAAGCAAAAATTGCTTTAATATATAAGTAATTAGTTTTTATAAGCAGATTTAGTTTTAAATTCTTATTTTTATTAATATTGTTTTTAGCTTTTGCTTTTTTAGCTAAATTAATTAATATATATACTTTTTAATTTTTATAAAAATTAATAAAAAGCTATTAAACAGTTTTTAAATAAATTTAATAAGTAATTTTAATAACTAAAGCTTTAAACTTTTTGTTAATAATTTTTAAAAAGTTGTTTTTTAAAAATTTAATATTTTTTAAAAAAGTAATGTTTTTATTAAATATAACGTTTTTAGTTATAATAATTTTGTTAGTTTTTAATAGCTAAATTTAATAAGTAATAAATAATTAGTATTTAAAAAAATAGCTAATTTAAGCTTTTAAATTAAGTTTTTTTTATTTATTTGTTTTTTACTGTATGCTTAATATTATTGCAAAAGCTTTGTATTTATAAACTTTAAAGTAAAATAATATAAGTATTTTGCTTTTTTTATAATGCTGTTTTATATTTAAAAATAGTTGTAAAACTTTTTATATAACGCATTCTATAAGCTAGTTTTGCACACAAGCAAGTTTTGCACTTTTTAAACTTTTATACAATTAATTCTAAATAACTTAACAACTATATATTTAATTAATTAAATTTATTTAGAATCTGATTTATTAAACAATTTTATATTATTTTAACAAGTTTGCGCATTATAACCGGCTTTACTGCAAAGCTTATAACGTTGCGCGCAAGTTTTTTGCTTTTTTATATAACAATTATTTTAACAATTTTTAGACTTTTTTTGCTTAGCAATATTTTATACAACTTATAACTTTTGTACTTTTTGTATAATAAACAATTTTTTATTTTGTAATCAAGTTTTTTTTATATAATAACGTTAGCTAAACTTATTATTTGTTTTATAAAAAGTTATAACCTTTTTTTTTAATAATGCAAAACAGTAAAAAATTGCAGTTATATTACATAATAACTAGCTTATACTATTAACAATAGCTATTAAAAAACTATTTGTATATTATACAACTTGTTTTTAAATATATTAAGCTTAAAATTCGGCTTCGGTTCAATTATTTAAAATAGTTAATTACTAATTTGCAAATAAAGTAAGCGATAAAAGTTTAATTTTTAAGGTTTTTAAACAAAAGTTTAATTAAAAAATAACATATTTAAAATTGTACGGTATTAATTTTGCTTTTCAAAAACCTTTTTAAATATTTGCTTTTGTTATTAATGCGTTAAACGCTTTAAAAAACGTAAATAAAAAATCTTTTTTTAAAACGTATAATATATATGCTTGCATTAAATGTTTAATTTTTTTGCTGTACGCTTGTTTTAATAAACTAAAACATTTAATATTAAAAAGCTAAAGCTTATACAACAAATAAGCTAGCATATAAAATGTAATTATAAAATTTTTTTTATAATATAGTTTAAAAATAATTAAATAATAGCTTTTATAGCTATTAAAAATTAATAGCTAAAAAATATTTTTTATATAACGCTTTATATGTTTATTAAAGTATTTAATTTAATTTTAACTTTGTTTGTTTGTTATTTAACTATTTTTTATAGTTATAATTTTTTAATTGTTTAATAATAAGCTATTTTAATATTAAAGTACAAAATAATTTTTTGTTGTTAAAATAATATATAAAAAAATTGCATAGCTATATAATAAAATAGCTTAAATAATTATAAACTATTTTAAGTTATTTTATTATACAGCTTTTAGTTTTTTTAATCGTTTAAACGTTATTATAATTATTTCAGCTATAATTTTGCTTATTATAAACCTAGTTTTATTAAAATTGTATATATATTTTTTTTTAAATTCTTTATTTGTTAATTATATGTTATATAAAAGCAAACTAAACGCAATATTCGATTAGATTTTCGTTTTAAACACGCTAATAATTAATTTAGCAATTAAAACATATTTTAAGCTTTAGTTATCGTTATATAAAGTTTAAAGTTTAATTTTTTTTAACGCAGGCTTTTTTATATAGCTTTAACAATTAATTTGCTATATTTTTAACAGCATTATGCTTAAAAAAAAACAATTGTAAAATTAAGTCGATTATATATTATATAATTAATTGTTTTTTAAATTCGGTAAGTTTTTAAATATACGAAAATATAGCACGTTTTATATTGCGTTCGTTTTTTCGGTTAAATAAAGTGCAAAAAAATATATTAAAAATATTTGCTGCACGTTGTACGCTTAAATCAAAGTTTATACAAATTGCTTTTAAAGCAAGAATTAAATCCAATTCGTTTTATATAAGTAGCATATTAATTAAAGCAGTATTAGTTAAAATAATAAAGTTAAAATGTTAATCGTACAAAAAAGTTTAAAAAGTGCAAAATTTGCTTGTATGCAAAACTAGCTTGTAAAATGCGTTAAAGTTTTTTAATTATATAAATATTTAAGCGTTCGGTTATATAAATAAACAGCAGCTTTAACAATTTTTATTTATAAATAAGTTGGTAGCTTTAATTTATTTTTTATAAATTTTGCTTTATTTTTAATAACACCTTTTAATTTTTTAATGCTTTTATTAAATGTTTAAGTATTAAAAAAAAATATTTTAAAAATAATTTTTTTAATAGTTTAAAAATGCTAAACAAGTTTTAAAATGTTGTTTATATTTATAGTTATTTTATTATTATATTTAATAATTAATACTTTAGTTTTATAATAATTTTTTAAATGCTTAATTAAATAACTAAATATAATTTTAATTAATAAATATATTTAATTATATAAATAGTAATTAA
Source organism: Xylaria digitata (assembly GCA_022495195.1). Taxonomy (NCBI): domain Eukaryota; kingdom Fungi; phylum Ascomycota; class Sordariomycetes; order Xylariales; family Xylariaceae; genus Xylaria; species Xylaria digitata. The sequence continues at coordinate 8,847 of MU377398.1, forward strand.
AAATAAAGCTAGAAAAGCGGTTTATTATAAGCATTATATACTATTTTATACTTTTTTTTTTTTTAAGATTTTTAAAGTTATAAAAATTAATAGCTAAGCATGTTTTAGCTGTTATTAGCTTTTTTTTAAATAATTTATTAATTTAGCGCTTAATTTTAAACATATTATATACATTATATTAAACAGTTTTAATTTCGTTACTACTATTAAAAGCTTAACGCATTTTTATTTCCTAAAATAAAGCTATTAAATGTTATAATGTTTTAAGTTTTAAATATTTTATTTTAAAATACTATTAAAATAGATTTTTTTGCAAAAGTAGTTTTTTTATATATAAGTTAAACTTGTTGCGCTTTATATAAAAAACAGTTTTTTTAAATAACAAAAAAAAATATTTTATTATAAACTAATTAAGTTAGTTTTATAAACAGCAAAGTATTAAGCCGTTTTTTTGTTAAAAAAAGTTAGTAAATAGCTTATTATTTTATTAATATTTTAATTTATTAATATTTTAATTTATTAAATATATATAAAAATATTAAGTTAGTAGCTATATTTAAGCAATAAGCTACGTTATAAAATTAATAAACCTTTAATTCTTTTGGTTTTTAGATTTAGATATTAACTTTTTTAAAGCTTTTAATAAAAATAACTTTATTTTTTATATATACTGCATTATAAAAATTAGCTTTTTTAAAATTTAAAAACTTATTAATTTTGTTAAATATATATATAGTTGTTTTTAAGTTAAAAATAGCCAAGTTTTTTAGTTTATAAATTGTTTTTGTTTTATTGTTTGCTGTAAAAGCTGTTTAAATAAGTTTTTTTAATAATTAGTTTGTTTTAATTTTTAACTTATTGTAACAAACGGGTCCTATTTCTGATATGGGTGAGCCTTTCTTATAGGTTGATTTATTTATAGGTATAGATTATTGTTTAGTCTGTATAACTAGGGGAAGTAACGCTTAGTAAAGTGTGTTATAAAGAATACTGTGCGAAAATAAAATAAGTAATCGTTAAAAGATTAATTCTTTTATAATGTATTTTAAAAACTAAACTATAAGCTTAAATTAAATAGTAAAGTAAAAAAAAACTAATGCTAATTATAAAAAAAACTTTTTACGTTTTTATAATATTTTTTTTTTTTATATATTTTTTAAATAGCAATAAATAGCTAGCTATTTTAATTATTTATTATATAATTTTTGCGCTTATAATTAGCTATAGTTTATTTTTTGGTTTAGCTTTTTATTTGGTTTATAATTGCGCTAGATCTTTTTTTTAGGCTGTTTTTTTATTAGTTTATAATATTATTTTTTTTTTTTTAAGATTATTGTTTTTAATAATAAATAATAAATGTTTATGCTTTTTGCATATTTTTTTTTTTTTTGCTTTATTTTTTATTATAGCTAATTGTATGAAAAAACGTTGCAGTAAACTATTATTTAACAAAAAACTTGCAAAACGTAATTTTTTTTTTTTTGCTGTTATTTTTTATGTTTTAATTATTATATTTTTTTTATGCTTTTATTGCTAACAACGTAAATTTAAGTACTTATTTATTAAATTTGAATTAAGTTGTTATTTTATTTGTATTTATAACGTTTGCTTTTAATATAACGCTAAAAATCTGTTTGCTAAACAACTTAACAAAATTGCTGCTTAATACAAGTTGTTAAAAAAAAAACTAAAAGTTTTTAAAAAAGCTGCTAAGTTAGCGCTTGCTTATATATATTACTTTTATAAACAAAAGAAAATATAGTATAATAAAATAATAAAAGCTGTAGCTTATAGTATTGTAGATTTAAAAGAATTTAAGTTTTTTAAAAAGCGTAAGCGTAAAAAAGAAAGTTGTTAAGTTAATAAAACTGCTGCTTTTATAGCTGCTTTGCTTATTTTTAATTAAAACGCGCTTAACTTTTTTTTTGTTTAAAAGATTAACTTTGCTTTTTTAGCTTTAGTTAATTAAAGTGCTGTTAATAAAACGTTGCAATTGCTTGCATTGCATGCTGCAAATGTTTTTTAAGTTTCTAAGTATTTTTTACATATAAATATCCTGTTTATTTAACTAAATATTTCATAGTGCATCTTTTTTAACGTAAGTCTAATACCTTTTTTACTTTATATTTTGCTTAATTTTCTTTTACTTTAATAAATGTTTTTAGCGTAGCATTGTTTAATGCTTTTTTTAACAATAAAATATAAAAAATTAAATATATTTTTATTTTATAAAGTAATAATAATTAATAATTAGTTTTTAAAATAACTTTTTTAATTTTAAATAATTTAATTTATTTAAAATTTAGTTTGTTGCTAAGTTGTTTAGTTTTAATGTTTTTTTTTAAAAAATATATTTTATTTCTTTTTTTTAAAATTGGCTTTAACAACTTTAATTTATTGTAGTATGCCTTTATACGTTGCTAAATAAATATTAAGTTGTTTTTAAGTCTTTATTATATTTTAATAAGCTTGTTTGCTTGTTTTTTTGCTATTAGCGCCGTTGCTTTTAGAATCTATATTTAACTGTTTTTTAGGTTAAACCCATAGTTTGCTTTAAATAATAACATTTTTATGTTTTTATTGCTTAAGCTGTTATATACAAATTCTGCTAAAAGTAACAATTTAACTTAATTATTTTGTTGCTTATTAAGATAACACTGTAAGTATTGTTTTAACGTTTAGTTTAATTTTTTGGTTTGTTTATTTATTTGTAAGTAATAAGCTATAAATAGGCAATGCTTGATTTTTAAAGCTTTTATTAATAATTGCTAATATTTAAAAGCTATAATAATGCTTTTATTTATAATAGCTTTTTTTAATATGTTATATTTATTAAAAACATGCTGCAATATTGTATACGCAAGTTCTTTTGTTATACTTAATTCTTTATATAGTACAAAATGTTTATATTTTATAAGTTTGTTTATAATAACTAAAATCGAATTATATTTAACTTTTGTTATTAGTTTTTTTAATTTTAGTAGCTTAATAATAAAATTAAATAATATAACTTTTTATGCTTTATTAAGTATTTTAATAAGCTGTAATAGTTTGTAAGGTTTATATTTTGCTGCTTTTGCTTTTTTGCAAAGGTTATATTTTTTGTATACTATTTTAAAAATCTGATTTTGGTTTTATATTATAAAGTTGCGTTTAAATTTTTTATAAGTTTTATAGAATTTTTAATATTTATGTAATAGTGTTTTATAAAAATGCTAAGCAAATTCTTTTTGTAAATTATTAGATATTGCTATTTTTGTTTTATATTTAGGCCATTTATCTTTGTTAATTAGGCTTGGTATTGCATTTAGTGCTAAATGCAGTGCTGCTTTTTTAATTTGTTTTGTTTATTAATTATTAAGTAACTGCTTTATGTATGCTAGTGCTAAAATAAAAGTTTTTTTAAGTCTTTTTTAAAATAGTATTTAGCTTTTTTTTGGCTGATTTGTTTTATGTTTGTTTTTTTGGCTTAGAATATTTGCTTTTCGATTTTTTTTGTTTTTAATATAGATAATTTTGAAATTAAATTGCAACAGAAATTCTGCTTATTTAACTTGTTGTTTGTTTAAAACCTTAGTTATTATAAACAAAGTTAGGTTTTTATAGTTTAAAAAAATCTTAATTAGTATTAAAGCTTTACTTAAATAATATTTTTATTTCTTAAATGCTTGAACTATAGCTATAAGCTTTTTGTCTAATATTTAATAGTTTATTGCTAGTTTTAAAAATTTTTTTAAAAAAAATGCCACTAAATATAATCTTTTATTTTTATTTTGCTATTTTAATTGTTTGCTTATTGCTATATTATATACGTTAATTTTAACTTTAAATTTTTTATCTAGGTTTAATAATTGTATTACTAGTTTTATAAAAATTGCTTTTTTAATTTGTTTGAACGCTTTTTGCTTTTTTGCTTTTTATTTAAACATTGCGTTTTTTTTTGTAAAGTTTGTAAATAATGCTGCATATTTTTTAAATTTTGCAACTAAAGGTTGTATATAGTTAATAAATCTTATAAACAATTTTATATTTTTAATGCTAGTTAGTATAAGCTATTTTTTTACTGCTTTAATTTTAAATTTTTAAATTCTTATTTTGCTTAGGGTTATAATAAATTTTAAAAAGTTTATTTTTTACGTATAAAACTTGCTTTTGTTTAAATAAACTTTTAGCTTAGCATTTTATAATGCTTTAAATATTTTTTTAACGTGTTTTTTATGTTTTTTTAAAGTTTTTAAATAAATTAGAATGTTGTTTAAATAAACTATTATAATTTAATTTAAATAGTTTTATAACACATTTGTAATTATTTCTTAAAAACTTGCTAGTGCGTTAATAAGCCTAAATAGCATTACTTAATATTTGTATAGTTTATAGAGTGTTTTAAATGCTATTTTTTATTTGTTTTTTTTAGCTATTTGTATTTAATGGTAGGCGTTTGGTAAATCTAACGCTATAAACTATTTTGCTTTATAAAATTAATTTTTTAAATTATTAATTTATAGTATTAGTTCTACAAATTTTTGCATTATAAAGTTTCTATAGCAGTAATCAATTACTAATCTTTATTTTAGTTCTTTGTTTTTTTTTATTTTTTTTAATACTTATAAAATTAGGTATTTTGCTAAAAATTGTAACAGTTAAATAAATCTTTTTTTTAAATTCTTTTTTAAATATTGGTTTAGCTTTTTTAGCTAATTCCAGCTTATTTTATATATTAAAAAATGTTTTAAATGTTGTTTTTTTTTTAAAAGTATATAGTAATTCTATTTGTTATGTTTTAGTAATTTTGTTTTTTTTGGTTGTTTAAATAAGTTAGCAAACTTTATATACTTTTTTAGTATATTATTTTTTTGTTTTGCTTTTAGTTTTTTAATTACTAAGTATATTGCTATACCTTTTTTAAATTTATTTAACGCCTTTTTCAGCTTATTAAAGGCTAAATTTTTTTTTGGCGTATTTTATTAAAGCTGGCCGGTGCTTTAATTTATTTTAAAATTGTTTTTTTTTAACTAAAGTATTTTTAAAATTGCATTAAAACTGTACGTATTAATAATATTAAGCATAAATCTTTTTTTATAACTATAAATATTAAAAAAAAGTTTTGCAGTTTTTTATTTAACTATGTTACCGTTATAAATACTAAAACTTTTATTAACTGTTGTAAATAAATAGGGGTTGTTTTTAGACTTTGTTAGTATTTTTGTTTTTTAAACAAATTGTAAAAAGATAAAATCTTGTAAAGCTTTCGTATTAAATAAGACTTTTATTTGCTTTTTTTAATAGCTTATGTTTATTAATATTTATGCTTTTATATATATGTTTGCTATATATAAAGACCTTTTTATTAATTAAGACAGTTGTTAGTTTATACTAACTGCTTGTTATTATTTTTTGTTTTTTGGGCTTTTTGTTGTTAATTTTTGCTTTTGTTTTTGCTATTTTTATTATTTTGGGCTAACATTTTAGATATTATATTAAAAAATACTGCTGTTTATTGTTTTAGGTTTTCTTTTGTTTATAAAAATAATTTTTTTTTTTTTTTAAAAATAAGTTGTTATATACTAGCTTCAGCTTTAGCTTTTTGCTTTTTTTAATAAATTTCTAATTTTTTTATTATATATACTTAACATTAGTTATAAGTACATAATTTTGATTTTTTTTTATAACTAATACATTTTTAAGTTTGTTTTAAATCTTTTTTAAAAATAGCATATTTATTTGAGTTTTAATGTTTAAATAACAAATGTTTGACTTTATTAATTTTGTATGGTTTTTTTATTAGATTTTTATTAATTTGTTATAAAAACTATTGGTTTTATATTTTGTTTATTATATAAATATAATATTAATGTACTATATAATATATTTAAAAAATTTTGTAATGCATTTTATATTTTAATAATAGCTGATCTTTATTTAGCATTATTGTTCTATTATATTAATAACTTATTGCTATAAATTGTACAATTATTTTTGGGTTGTTAATAATGTTAGTTTTTGCTTTTACTAACAATTTTAATTTTTTTATTTTTTAAATTTTTGTTAATTTTAGCTATCATATGCTTGTTAGTTCTTTTTATAGTATTTTATAAGTAGTTTTAAGATTTTGTTTTTATTTTATTTAGTTATTTTTAATAGTTTAATAACGCATATTTTTTTATTAAATTGATTTTGCTATAGCATTTTTAAATTATTTTAAATTATTTTGGTAGTTACACTATTTATATTTACAATCTTGTTTTGCTAAGCATTATTTATTTTTTAGCTAATTGTTGTTTATAAAATTGTTATTAATGCTTGCAGTTTTATAAATAAAAGTTATAATTTTATATTTTTTTTTTTTTTTTGTAGTTTATTTATTTGTATAAATATAATAGTTGTTACTGTTTTTTTAGCAAAAACATTCTATGTTTTATACGTGTACAGATTTTCTTATATATAGGTATACTTTGCATTTTTAATATGGTTTTAAACATGTTTTACATTTTTTAACATATTTTGTTTGTTGTTGCTACTTAATAATTTATTTCGTTTAGATTTTTATTATAAATATTTATGTTAGCTTAAAATGCTTTTTGTTTTATAAGCGCTTAGGCTTTTTATATTTTTTTGCGTAATGTTTTTTTTGTTTGCAGTTAAAACATTTAATTTAGTTTTATTTTTTTTTTAAAGGTTTTATAATAGTTACAGCTTTAAGTTTTATTAGTTTTAGGTATATATTTGTTACTATTATTTATGTTTTTTAAGTTTGTTTTATATTAGTTATAAAATTCGATTTTTGCTTTTTTTTTTATTATTATCTTTTAAACAATTAATTATTAATTTTGATTGCTTTAGCTATATATTTTTTAAAATCTTTTGATTAATTATTTTTATAAAGTTTATTTTAAACTAAATCTTTTAATTCTTTATAAAAAATTGCTATTAAAATGTTATTGTTATTTTATAAGGTTTGTAATACTAGTTTGTAAAACTTTGCTATATATTTATATGCTAGTTTGGTTTGTTTAATTTTTAACAGCTATTGTTTAGCTTACTGTTTTTTTTTTAGATTTTTATATATATTTATTAAAGCTTTAACAAATCTGTTTATATTTTTAAACACATTTTCAGTTTTAACGCTTTAATTATTTTTTTTTGTTTTTATATATTTTTTTATTTATAGTTTAAACTATTTTAGCGCACTTTTTGCTAGAAATTCTGCTGCATAAAGAACTTTTTTTTTTTTATTTTGAAAATCTTTTTTATAATGCTTTATATAAGCTTTAATTTAAGTTAAAAATCTCTTAAAATGTTTTTAGGATTTTTTAAACTTGTTTAGTTTATTAGGTTTATATTGCTTAATTTTAAGTACATTATTAAGCTAATTTTTTAGTTGTTGGTTTATACGTTATATATTAATAATTTGTTTGTTAAAATGTTGATTTATTAATTTAAATTAGTTGATTTTTGTTTGTAGCTAATTTAGAACAAAAGTTACTGCTTTTAAAATCAGGTCTATAAGTTTTGCTATTTTGCTTTATATTTTTATACAATATTATATAATACCTAAAAAAGTCAACTATTTAAAATATAATAAACAGGTTTTATTTTTAATATAAATAAGCTTTTTTTATAAGTTAATTTATTTATAAATATAAATTGTTATTTAGTTTGTATAACTAAAGAAAATAACGCTTAGTAAAATGTATTACAAAGAATACTGTACGAAAATAAAGTAAGTAATCGTTAAAAGATTAACTTTTTTATAATATATTTTAAAAATTAAACTATAAGCTTAAATTAAACAGTAAAATAAAAAAAAACTAATGCTAATTATAAAAAGAACTTTTTATGTTTTTATAATATTTTTTTTTTTTATATATTTTTTGGATAGCAATAAATAGCTAGCTATTTTAATTATTTTAAATAGCAATAGATAGCTGGCTATTCTAACTATCCTGGATAGCAATAAATAGCTAGCTATCTTAACTATTTATTACGTGACCCCTGCGCTTATAATTGGCTGTAGCTTGTCTTCTGGTCCAGCCCCTCATCTGGTCCATGACCGCGCTAGGTCTTTCTTTCAGGCCGTCTTCCTGTTGGTTCATAACACTTATTTTGCTTTGCTTTTTTTTTTTTAGATTTGTTTAATCTTTTTAACTAGCTTTAAGTTTAACTTTAAAAGCTTTTAAACTATTTTTTAAACAGTTTAATTTAGTATAAACTTTTTAAAAGCATATTTTAAAAAAACATATTAATACTTTTTTAACATATAAATTTAAATATAAAGCTTGCACTTTATATTACTTATATTTATGTTTGCACAAGGTTTTTTGTTTATAAAACCTAATGTTTGTTTTTATAATTTTTTTTTTTAAAAAGCGCGTGCTTTGCTTTTTTTTGCTGCTTTAAACTAATTATTTAAGTTTTTAACTTTAATAAAATTGCCAATCTTTTTAGTATTGTTATATATATAAAAGCTTTTTTTATATAGTTTTTTTTTAGTTAGCTTGCTTTAAACAAATAGTTAAATGCTTACTTTATTTTTAAAGTTTGCTACAACTTTTATATAGTTTAAAGTTTTTTTTTTAATTTTTAGCTTATTAATTTGCTTAAACGTTATAACTTATTTCAAATAGTTAGTTTTTAAAGCCTTTTTTAAGTTTGTAGCAATATTATAAGATTTTATAAAATTAGTAGCTTTATGTTTTATTGCAATAGCTAGCTTTTTTTTTTATTTTATTGCTTAAGTTTTTAAATTTTTTAATAATTTTTTAGCACTGTTGTTAATAAAAGATTTATAGTTTAGCTGTACTTAATGCATAAAACTACTTTTAAAATATATTTTAATAATATATAGCTTTTTATACCAAACATTTAGCGTGTTTATAAGTTTAAATAAAATGTTTTTATAGTTTTGGAACACTATTTTAAATATTTAGTTTTTTAATTAGTTAATCAACTTAATTAAATTTGTATATTTATATATTTAAACATTATAATTATTTAAATCTATATTGTAAGCGTTTTTTTTAACAGCTGTTATTTCGGTTATACTTTATAAAAGTTTTAAGTTTATTGTTTTATAGTTTATAGTCGAAAAAGATTTTGTAGTTAATGCTAGCGTTGTTGCTGCTTTTAAATAGTTTTTAATTTTAAGCATAATTAGTTGCTTTAGCTATAATATTTTTATTTTGAAATCTAATATAATATAATTTTATAAATTTAAATTAACTGCTTTGCTTTTAAGCTTTTTATTTTAAAAGTAAAAGTTGTTTGCGTTTTTAAGCGCGATTTTAACGTTTTAATTAGTTAGTTTTTACATGTTAATCGCTTAATTAAGCTAGTAGCTATTTAATTAATAGTTTAATATAGTAATAAGACTTTTAATTGTTAAATATAAGCGATCGCATATAATTAGGTTAAATGTATTATGTTTATTAATTATAATGTAGGTTTTATATAGTAGTAACTGCGTTTATAAGCAAAATTATATAAAGGCTTCTGTTATTTTAACATAGGTCCGTTATTAAATACCCTTTTAGTTAATATACTGAATAAGATTATATCCCTTATATTTGACAATAACTGCACTAGTTACAGGCCGTGCGGTTATAAGCTACCTTAACTACCGCAATTTCTTACTATATACTTCTATAAATTTTTTTTATTTTTTTTACTAATTTTTTTTATACCTTTTTTTTTACTATTTTTGTATTTGTTTTTTTTTTGCTTTTTTTTATATTGCTTTAATTAAATTTCGAAAAGCGTATAATAGTTATAGTTTGCAACGTTAAACTTAAAATATTTGTTTGCGCTACTATTAAAAAGTAAAATATATTTTAAACTTTATTATTATTTTTAAAAGCTTAATTAGCATGTTAAATAGTTAGTTAAGCTAAATTAAGTTACGCGCTTTTTTTTGTTAAGTTTTAATTAATAGTTAAACGTATGCTAACTATTTGCAACTTAAATTTAAAAGTAAAAAAAGTGTAGCATTGTTGTTTTTTTATTAAAATTTTTTTAATTATAATATTTAAAAGCTAAATTATTAATTATTTAAAAGTTAATAAAGCTATAATAATTTAATATTATGCTCTTTTTTAAACGCTTTTTTGTTTTAAAAATTATAAACATTTTTGTTTGCTGCTTTTACAACTTTAATAAAATAAGCATTAATTAAAACGTTAATAACAACTATTAAATAATTTATAAAGCTATTAATTATTTAGCACTTAAAAAAAAACGTTAAACAAAACAAATAAATTATTTTTTTAAAATATATTAATAAAAATAAAAAAATGTTTTTATTGTTAGTTAACGCATCTCCCACTTGATTTTGGCCACCCTATTGGATTGGCCACCCCGAAATACATACAAAAAACGTCCGTGCGCTTTTAAATAACTCTACC
>MU377399.1:0-19093 GCA_022495195.1 Xylaria digitata
GTAAGTACCCCTGCATATAAAGTAGCCTACAGGGTACGCCAAGCCAAAGTGCGAAACTTGCTTGTGTGCGAAACTAGCTTGTGGGATGCGTTATAGCTTTATTTAGGGCTTAAATAGCAAAAACTAGCATTAATATAAATATAATTAAAATATATTTTTTATATAAACTAAAATTTTTATTTGCTAGTTAACTTTTTTAAAAGTTAATATTAGCAACAAGTTAAAAATAGTTAAGCAGCTATTTAATTAAAACTTTAAAACTTTTGATTATTATTTTACTTAAATCGAGAACTAAAAAAGCAAGCAAACCAATTTTAAAAAAGCTATGCTATACTATTAAAAGCTTTTTGTTACGCTTTAAAATAAAATACTTAGTTATTTTAACTTATTATTTACTAAAAAAATTAATATAGTAAATGCAGTTATATAACGTTAAAAAATAATAAAACTAATTAAAAAGAATTAGAACCAAAAGAATTTTGGGCGGTTTAAATTTTAAACTAATTTTAAACTAAATAAAAGCTTTTAACAATACTAATACTTAAATAAAAAAAATTATTATTGCTAAAGCCAAAAACATGTTAATATAATTAAAAAGCGCAATAACTATTATATTAACAATAACTAAAAAGGTTTTAACTAAAACAGCATTAGTAACAAGCATAAGCGCTATGCTATAAAAAAATTTTTATTAAATAGCAACAGCTTTTATTTTTTAGCAGAACGCGCTTACAATAGTAGCAACCTGCGTAAAAACTACAAGTTAGCTATAAAAGGTATAAAATGTTTTAATTATAACTAAATAAGGCATATAAGTTATGACTGCCTGCAACCCTAAAAAAATTACAGAAAGCAGAACTATATGCTAAACCCTTTAAATGCCAGTTTTATTAAAAAAAACTTAATTTTTTAAAATATGTTATATTTAGCAAAAGAGTTGAAATAAATTCTAGCCGTGTTAACACTATTTAAAACTAGCTACTTTCTTATTTTTGTTATAAGCTACAGCGATTTTTAAAGTTTTGCAACTTTTACTACCGCTTTATCGAAAAGTATTTTTAAGTTATAGCCTTACTAATTAAATATTTAAAAAAAAAGCGCAACTAAAACAAAAAAAAGTTAAATCTTATTAAATAGTTTAACGTATACAGCTTTTAATAAGCTAAAAAATTTATTTAAAAAAGCTATTTTTTTTATATATTTTAACTTTAAAAAGCAAATATTAATAAAAACCAATTTTTTTAAAATAGCGCTAACAAAAATATTATTATAAAAAAACGATTAAAAACAGTAGCAACTTGTTTTGTTTTATTTTTATATGTTTAATAATACAAAAACAAAATATAATGTTTTTAATTAAAAAATGCTTGCTATTATAAAATGTTTTAAGCATTAGCAGCACTATTTATAAAAAAGCAAATTATTTATTAAAGTTTTAATTAATTATATTAATTTGTAAGCTTTTATAAAAACGCTTAAATTAAATAGCAAATAAGCTTAATAATGTATATATTTAGCTTTTTTTGATTTTATTATTAAATATAAAAAAAGCAAGCAAAATAAAGCTAATACGTTTTTGCGCCGCTTTAATTATATAGCTTATAGAGCTTAAAATGCTAATTTATTTTTTTTGTTAAAACAGAAAATTAAAGTAGCTAATGCTAAAATAAAAAACTATATTTTTAAAATTTTTGCAAAAAAATTTTTGCTATTAAATCGGCTGCAAAACGTACTATTTTTATATAAACAGTTACGTGTTATTACGCGCGTATAGCTGCAAATAATAAAAACTTTTAGGACTTAAAGATTTAACAAAGTTTATAAAACCTAATTTTTTAAATTTAAAAAAAAAATTTTAAATGTTGCTAGTTATACAAGCAACTTTTAAGCAAACAGCTTGTAAAGCTTTAATAGTTTATTAAAAAATTTCTATTATAATATAAAAACAAAGCTTACATTTTTTTTTAAAAATTAGTTTATTTTTAGCTTATTAAGCTATATTATAATAATTTTATAGCTAAACACTTTAGTTAAAATCATATATAAAAACTATTATAGCAAATGTTTGCAACTATATAATTAAATGCGCTATTTGTTTTAAATTTAAAGTAAAACATTACCGAAAATATAATGCTTTAAATGCTTTTTTTATATTTATTAGCTTTATAAAAAAACTATTTATAGATTTTATTATTAAGTTATTTAAAACATTTTATTATAAAACTATTATTAACGTAATATTTGTAATAGTTAACTAATTTATTAAATTTACGCACTTATTTTTTATTAATACTATTATTACTGCTATTTAGCTAGCAGTTTTATTTTACAAAAAAATAAAATGTTATTTTAAAGCTTTTATAAGTATAGTTTTTAATAAAAATTTTGTTTTTACTAATTAATTTTGGTTAAATTTATGCTATTACTTTAAAATTAAAAAAAGATTTTTAATTATGTTTTATTTTTAAACTAACAGCTAAACCAAAAAAATAAACTAAATTATAAAGAGCTACTTTTAATGCTTTGTTAATAATAAACAAATTAATTAGCTTTAACTACTGCTGCAAGCTTTTTTTGTAATAAATATAGCTATTAATAGTACTATTAAAAAGTTACTTTTTAAAGCATTATATAAATATATTTTAAAATTTAGATTTTTTGTTAAAAATAATTTTATTTTAAAAAAAGTACTATTAATATAAAATTAGCTATACAAATTAAAAACTATTTGCAACAAATTAACAAATTAATAGCGCAATATAATTAAAAAATATATAAAGAATTATAATGTTAAACATATTTTTAAAAGTTTTTATATTAAAAAATTAATAGCTTTATTAATTTAAAACTTTAAATTTTAGAATTGCAAATTAGCTTTTAAGTTTATTAAACTTTTTAAGATTTTAAAAACAGTTAAATTATAAGCGTATTGTTTAGCACTTTTATAACAATATAATCAAATTTATAACGTATTTTTTATATAATTATTAAAACTTTAAATAGTTAAAACTTTAAACATTTTATTTATGCTTATATTAAAAAATGCTAAAAACAAATAAAAAGTAAAAAATATAATAAAAAAAATAATATACTAAAATAAACTATATTATAAAATTAAATAAAAAAGCTAGCTAAATAAATACAATTAGTAGGTATTAGCTATTAATATTATTGCTGTTATATTTATTAAAAAATTTAAAAAACAATAAAGTTATAAAGGAAAATAATAAAAATTAAAGCTATTTAAGCTGGCGTTTTTAGCATAAAAAGATTTTAAAGCTAAGTTAATTAATTTTTAATAAACTTTTAAAACATTAGTTTTAAAAAACGTTAACAAAACTTAAAATTTTAGCGTAATAAAAATCAAACTTATTGTTTTAAACTTTAAAAATGTTTGCGTTTTATTAATAAGCTATATATTAATTAAACTTAACTTTATTTAGTATTAAATTTAAATATATTATTATGTTTTAATTTATTATTATAAATGTTTTAAAACATGTTATTAATATTAATTTTAATAAAATTTTTAATTTTTTTAACAAATTACTTTATTGTTAAATATTAGGTAGTATAACTAGTGTTTAAAAGTTAAAAACGTAATATAATTGTTTAATAATATTAAGTGCGCTATTTTATAGTTTAAGCAAATTAGCTTTAAATATAAAATAAAAACTATAATAATTATTAATAGCGCTAGTGTTACAAACCAACAGGAAGACGGCCTGAAAGGAAAACCTAGCGCGGTCATGGACTAAATGAGGGGCTGGACCAGGAGACAAGCTACAGCTAATTATAAGCGCAAGGGTTATGTAATAGATAGTTAAAATAAGTTTTTATTTATTGCTATCCAAAATAGTTAAAATAAGCTTTTATTTATTGCTATTTAAAATAGTTAAAATAAGTTTTTATTTATTGCTATTTAAAAAATATATAAAAAAAAAAAATATTATAAAAACGTAAAGAGTTTTTTTTATAATTAGCATTAATCTTTTTTTATTTTACTATTTAATTTAAGCTTATAATTTAGTTTTTAAAATACATTATAAAAAAGTTAATTTTTTAACAATTATTTGTTTTACTTTTGTATAATTTTTTTTATGTTATATTTTATTAAGCGTTACTTTTTTTTTAGTTATATAAATTAAACAATAATTTATATTTATAAATAAACTAACTTATATAAAAGGCTTACTTGTACTAAAAATAAAACTTGTTTATTATATTTTAAACAGTTAACTTTTTTAGGTGTTATATAACATTGTATAAAAATGCAAAACAAAATAGCAAAACTTATAAATCTAACTTTAAAAGCAATAACTTTTGCTTTAAATTAGTTATAAACAAAAATTAACTAACTTAAATCGACAAACTAGCATTTTAATAAATAGATTATTAATATATAACGTATAAACTAGCAACTTAAAAATCAATTTAGTAATGCATTTAAAATTAAGCAACATAAACTTAACAAACTAAACAAGTTTAAAAGATTTTAGAAACACTTTAAAAGATTTTTAACTTAAGTTAAAGCTTATATAAAGCATTATAAAAAGGATTTTTAAAATAAAAAAGAAAAAGTTTTTTGTGCAGCAGAATTTTTAGCAAAAAATATGTTAAAATAGTTTAAACTATAAATAAAAAAATATATAAAAACAAAAGAAAATAATTAGAGCGTTAAAACTAAAAATATGTTTAAAAATATAAACAGATTTGCTAAAGCTTTAATAAACATGTATAAAAATCTAGAAAAAAAACAGCAAGCTAAATAATAGCTGCTAAAGATTAAACAAACCAAACTGGCATACAAATATGCAGCAAAGTTTTACAAATTAATATTATAAACTTTATAAAGCAACAATAATATTTTAATAGCAATTTTTTGCAAAAAATTAAAAGACCTAGTTTAAAATAAACTTTATAAAAATAATTAACTAAAAGACTTTAAAAAATATATAGCTAAAACAATTAAAATTAATAATTAATTGTTTAAAAGATAATAATAAAAAAAAAAACGAAAATCGAATTTTATAGCTAATATAAAACAAACTTAAAAAATATAAACAACAGCAATAAAAACATATTTAGAACTAATAAAACTTAGGGCTGTAACTATTATAAAACCTTTTAAAAAAAAACAAAACTAAATCAAATGTTTTAATTATAAACAAAAAAAGCATTATGCAAAAAAATATAAAAAGCTTAAGCGTTTATAAAACAAAAAGCACTTTAAATTAACGCAAATATTTATAATAAAAATTTAAACAAAATAGATTATTAAATAACAACAACAAATAAAATATATTAGAAAATGTAAAATATATTTAAAACTATATTAAAAATGCAAAATATATTTATATATAAAAAGATTTATATATACATAAAATATAAAATGTTTTTGTTAAAAAAACAGTAATAACTGTTATATTTATATAAATAAATAAACTATAAAAAAAAAAAAAAAGCATAAGATTATAACTTTTATTTATAAAACTGCAAGTATTAATAACAATTTTATAAATAACAATTAGCTAAAAAGTAAACAATGTTTAGCAGAAAAAAATTGCAAATATAAGTAGTATAACTACTAAAATAATTTAAAATAGCTTAAAAATGCTGTAGCAAAATTAATCTAATAAAAAAACATATATTATTAAACTATTAAAAATAACTAAATAAAACGAAAATAAGATTTTAGAACTATTTATAAAGTATTATAAAAAGAATTAACAGGCATATAGTAGCTAAAATTAGCAAGAATTTAAAAAATAAAAAAATTAAAATTGTTAGTAAAAATAAAAACTAATATTACTAACAACCTAAAAGCGATTGTATAACTTATAGTAATAAGTTATTAATACAACAAAACAATAATGCTAAATAAAGATTAGCTGTTGCTAAAACATAAAATGTACTATAAGATCTTTTAAACATGTTATATAGTATATTAATGTTATATTTATATAATAAATAAAATATAGAACTAATGGTTTTTATAACAAGTTAATAAAAACTTAATAAAGAAATTATATAAAATTAACAAAGTTAAACATTTGTTATTTAAACATTAAGACTTAGATAAATATATTATTTTTAAAAAAAATCTAAACCGAACTTAAAAATGCATTAATTATAAGAGAAAATCGAAATTATGTACCTATAACTAATGTTAGGTATGTATAACAAAAAAATCGGAAATCTATTAAAAAAGGCAAAAGGCTAAAGCTAAAGCTAATATACAACAACTTACTTTCAAAAAAAAAAGAAAGTTACTTATACAAATAAAAGAAAAACTAAAACAACAAGCAGCAGTATTTTTCAATATAATATCTAAAATGTTAGCCTAAAACAATAAAAATAGCAGAAATAAAAGCAAAAACCAACAATAAGAAGCCTAAAAAATAAAAAATAATAACGAGCAGTTAGCATAAATTAACAACTGTTTTAATTAATTAAAAAATCTTTATGTGCAGCAAACATGTATGCAAAAGCATAAGTATTAGTAAACATAAGCTATTAAAAGAAGCAAATAAAGGTTTTATTTAATACAAAAGCTTTATAAAATTTTATTTTTTTATAATTTGTTTAAAAAACAAAACTATTAATAAAGTTTAAAAACAACCTTTATTTATTTATAACAGTTAATAAAAGTTTTAGTACTTATAATAGTAGCATAGTTAAACAAAAAACTGCAAAACTTTTTTTTAACATTTATAGTTATAAAAAAAAGTTTACGCTTAATATTATTAATACGTACAGTTTTAATGCAATTTTAAAAATATTTTAGTTAAGAAAAAGCAATTTTAAAATAAATTAAAGCATTGGCTAGCTTTAATAAAATACGCTAAAAAGAAATTTAGCTTTTAATAAGCTAAAAAAAGCGTTAAGCAAATTTAAAAAAGGTATAATAATGTATTTAATGGTTAAAAAACTAAAAGTAAAACAAAAAAATAACGTATTAAAAGAGTACGCAGAGTTTGCTAACCTGTTTAAGCAACTAGAAAAAACAGAATTATTAAAACATAACAAATAGGATTATTATATATTTTTAAAAAAAAAACAACATTTAAAATATTTTCCGATATATAAAATAAACTAAAATTAGCTAAAAAAGCTAGACTAATACTTAAAAAAGAATTTAAAAAAAGGATTTATTTAACTGTTATAATTTTTAGCAAAATATCTGATTTTATAAATACTAAAAAAAACAAAAAAGAATAAAAAACTAAAATAAAGATTAATAGTTAACTATTGCTATAAAAACTTTATAACGCAAAAATTTGTAGAACTAATACTACGGATTAACAACTTAAAAAATTAACTTTATAAAGCAAAATAGTTTATAACGTTAAATTTGCTAAACGCTTACTACTAAATACAAATAACTAAAAAAAACAAATAAAAAACAGTATTTAAAACACTTTATAAATTATATAAGTATTAGGTAATGCTATTTAGGCTTACCAATATATTAGCAAGTTTTTAAAAAATAATTATAAATATGTTATAAAATTATTTAAATTAAATTATAATAGTTTATTTAAATAATATTCTAATTTATTTAAAGACTTTGAAAGAATATAAAAAACATATAAAAAAAATATTTAAAGCACTATAAAATGCTAAGCTAAAAGTTCATTTAAACAAAAGCAAGTTTTATATGCAGAAAGTAAACTTTTTAAGATTTATTATAACTTTAAGCAAAATAAGAATTTAAAAATCTAAAATCAAAACAATAAAAAAATAGTTTATATTAAACAGTATTAAAAATATAAAATTGTTTATAAGATTTATTAACTATGTGCAATTTTTAGTTATATAATTTAGAAAATATGTAGCATTATTTATAAACCTTATAAAAAAAAACGTAGTATTTAAATAAAAAGCAGAAAAATAAGAAACGTTTAAACAAATTAAAAAAGCAATTTTTATAAAACTAATAATACAATTATTAAACTTAAACAAAAAATTTAAAGTTGAAGTTAACGTATGTAATATAGCAATAAACAAACAATTAAAACAATAAAATAAAAACAAAAAGCTATATCTGGTGGCATTTTTTTTAAAAAAATTCTTAGGACTAGCAATAAATTATTAAATATTAAATAAAGAGCTTATAGCTATAGTTTAAGCATTTAAAAAATAAAAACATTATTTAAATAAGATTTTAATATTAATTAAGGTTTTTTTAAACTATAAAAACCTAACTTTGTTTATAACAACTAAGGTTTTAAACAAATAATAAGTTAAATAAGCAAAATTTTTATTACAATTTAATTTCAAAATTATTTATATTAAAGGCAAAAAGAATTGAAAAATAGATATTTTAAGCTAAAAAAATAAATATAAAACAGACTAACTAAAAAAAAGTTAAGTACTATTTTAAAAAAAACTTAAAAAAACTTTTATTTTAGCATTAGTATATATAAAGCAGTTATTTAATAATTAATAAATAAAACAAATTAAAAAAGCAGCACTGTATTTAGTACTAAATATAATACTAAGCTTAATTAATAAAAACAAATAGCTTAAATATAAAACAAAAGTAGTAATACTTAATGATTTACAAAAAAAATTTGCTTAGCATTTTTATAAAACACTATTGTACAAACATTAAAGATTTTATAAAACTTATAAAAAATTTAAATGCAACTTTATAATACAGAACTAAAATTAGATTTTTAAAACATTATACAAAAAGTATAACCTTTATAAAAAAGCAAAAGTAGCAAAACATAAGCTTTACAAACTATTATAGTTTATTAAAATATTTAATAAAGCATAAAAAGTTATATTATTTAATTTTATTATTAAATTACTAAAATTAAAAAAACTAATAACAAAAGTTAAATATAATTTAATTTTAGTTATTATAAATAAACTTACAAAGTATAAGCATTTTGTGCCATATAAAAAATTAAATATAGCAAAAAAGTTTGCGTATATAATAATGCAGCATGTTTTTAATAAACATAGCATTTTAAAAAAAGCTATTATAAATAAAAGTATTACTATAGCTTTTAAGTATTAGCAGTTATTAATAAAAGCTTTAAAAATTAAGCATTAACTATTTACAGCTTATTATTTATAAACAAATAAACAAACTAAAAAATTAAACCAAACGTTAAAATAATACTTGCGGTATTATTTTAATAAACAACAAAATAACTAAGTTAAATTGTTACTTTTAGCAAAATTTGTATATAATAGCTTAAGCAACAAAAATATAAAGATGTTACTATTTAAAGCAAACTATAAGTTTAACTTAAAAGACAATTAAATATAAATTTTAAAAGCAACGGCGTTAATAGCAAAAAAACAAGCAAACAAGCTTATTAAAATGCAACAAAAACTTAAAAACAACTTAATATTTATTTAGCAACATATAAAGGCATATTATAATAAATCAAAGTTGTTAAAGCTAACTTTAAAAAAAAAAAATAAAATATATTTTTTAAAAAAAAACATTAAAACTAAACAATTTAACAATAAATTAGATTTTAAACAAATTAAGCTATTTAAAATTAAAAAAGTTATTTTAAAAACTAATTATTAACTATTATTATTTTACAAAATAAAAATACATTTAATTTTTTATATTTTATTATTAAAAAAAGCATTAAATAACGTTATGCTAAAAACGTTTATTAAAATAAAAAAAAACCAAGCAGAATACAAAGTAGAAAAGATATTAAACTTATATTAAAAAAAACGTATTATAAAGTATTTAGTTAAATAAACAAAATATTTATACGCAAAAAATATTTAAAAACTTAAAAGGCATTTGCAGCATATAATACAAGCAGTTATAACGTTTTATTAATAGCACTTTAATTAACTAAAGCTAAAAAAGCAAAGTTTATTTTTTAAGCAAAAAGAAAGTTAAGCACGTTTTAGTTAGAAATAGATAAAGCAGCTACAAAAGCAAAAGTTTTATTAATTTAACAACTTTCTTTTTTGCGCTTACGCTTTTTAAAAAACTTAAACTTTTTTAAATTTATAATACTATAAACTACAGCTTTTATTATTTTATTATACTACATTTTTTTTTGTTTATAAAAGCAATGCATATAAGCAAGCGCTAATTTAGTAGCTTTTTTAAAAACTTTTAATTTTTTTTTAGCAATTTATATTGCGTAGCAATTTTGTTAAGCTATTTAGCAAACAAATTTTTAGCATTATATTAAAAGCAAACATTGTAAATATAAACAAAGCAACAATTTGATTCAAATTTAATAAATAAGCATTTAAATTTATATTGTTAATAATAAAAGCATAAAAAAAACATAGTAACTAAAGCATAGAAAATAACAGCAAAAAAAAGGAAATTACGTTTTGCAAATTTTTTGTTAAACAATAATTTTTTGCAATATTTTTTTACATAATTAGTTATAATAAAAAATAAAGCAAAAAAAAAAAAATCATATAAAAAGCATAAACATTTACTATTTATTATTAAAAACAATAATCTTAAAAAAAAAAAAATAGTGTTACAAACTAATAGAAAAACGGCCTAAAAAGAAGATTTAGCGCAATTACAAACCAAATAAAAAGCTAAACCAAAAGACAAGCTATAGCTAATTATAAGCGCAAAGGTTATATAATAAATAGTTAAAATAAGTTTTTATTTATTGTTATTTAAAATAGTTAGAATAGGTTTTTATTTATTGCTATTTAAAATAGTTGGAATAGGTTTTTATTTATTGCTATTTAAAAAATATATAAAAAAAAGAAATATTATAAGAACGTAAAAAGTTTTTTTTATAATTAGTATTAATCTTTTTTTATTTTACTGTTTAATTTAAGCTTATAGTTTAGTTTTTAGAATATATTATAAAGAAGTTAATTTTCTAATAATCACCTGTTCTACTTTCGCACAATTTCCTTTGTGTCACACTTTACCGAGCGTTACCCCCCCCTTAGTCATACGGACTAAACAACGATCCACACCTGTAAGTGAACCAACCTATGTGGAAGGCTTACTTGTACTAGGAATAAGACCCGTTTGTTACAGCTAGCAGCAATAAAAAAAATAAACAAATATATTAAATAGCGTTATTTAATTATATATGTTTTATAAGCTAGATAATATTTTTAATTATATTTAAGTTAACAAAATAAAATAAATAAAATAAAAAAATATATAACTATTTTGTTATTTTTAATTTTGTTAATTATATTATATGCGGCTTAATAAACTGTAAAAAAATAATAAAAACTTTGAAAAAGCTAAAATTAGGCAGCTATAATTTTTTTGTAATAAGCTTTTAAACCTGCTTAAAAAACATTAATATTTGTATTAGTTTTAATTAGCAAAGCAAAATTATTATTATTAGCATAACAAGCTTAAAACATATATTTATTTTATTTAAAAAGCTTTAATATTTAAACAGTTTTAAATTGTATTATAAAAAAAATTTAGATTATAAACAGCAATTTGCGTAAAAAAATAATATAAAACAATTTATAGCTTAATAAGTTTTATAGCTTTTATTATAGCTAGTATAAAAAAATAAAGTTGTTTTTTTATATACATATATAACTTTTAAAAGCAGGCTAGCTTAAAACTAAAACGTATGCGCTATAGCGTTTTAATATTAACAACATATAAAAAAACTAGTTATATAAAAAAGCTTTTTATAACAGCTAAACTTATATTAGCGCGTTTAACAAGTTTAATAGCGCTAACAATAAAAAGGCATAATAATAAAATAATAAATAATAAAAGCAGTAATTTAAATAAAATAAAAAAGTAATTAGCAGCAACTATAGTTAAAACTAATAAAAAATGCTAGCAGCAGCTAAAAAAAAAAAAAAAAAGAAAAAAAGGAGAGAAAAGAAAATATAACAAGCTATATACTTTGTTTTTAAATTAGCTTGCTAAATAATTTGCGTTTAAAGCAATATATTATTATAGGCTTAAATATTTAAAAATTATTTAAAATGCGCAGAATTTTTTTATTAGCTAAAAATTTTTATTGTTTATATTAGTTTTTTTATTGTTTATACTTATTTTTTACTAATTTTAATTAATTTTTAGTTTTTAATTTTATATTATATTTTGTTATAATTTTATTTTTAATTATATTAACGCATCTCCTACTTTAATAGCGCACTTTTTTAAACCTTTTTACGCATATTTTAAAATAACTTAATAATAACACGTACAATTAATTCAAACTATTTAGAATCTAATTTGCTAAACGTTTTTATACTGTTTTAACAAGTTTGCGCATTATAGCCGGGTTTGCTGCAAGCTTTATAGCGTTAGGCGCATGTTTTTTTTTTTTTTGTACAACAACTATTTTAACAGTTTTTACAATTTTTTTGCTTAACTACGTTTTTAAAAGCTTATAAATCTTTTGCTTTTTGTATAATAAAAAATTTTTTATTTTATAATCAAGTTCTTTTTATATAGCAACGTTGGTTAAACTAATAATTTGTTTTATAAAAAGTTGCAATCTTTTTTTTTAATAACGTAAAACAGTATATAATATTAGTTATATTATATATAATTTAGTTTATATTTTTAATAATAAATATTAAAAAGCTATTTTAATGTTGTATAATTTTTAATTTAATATATTAAAATAAAAATTAAGCTTTAGTTAGGTTGTTTAAAGTTGTAAATTATTAGTAGGCAAATAAAGTTAAAAATAAAAGCTTAATTTAAAAAGTAATTAAATAATAATTTAGCTAGCTAATAATATAGTTTAAGTTGTATAGCTTTAATTTTGTTTTTTTAAAACTTTTTTATATGTTATTTAAAGTTATAAACTTAAAAAACGCGCAAAAAAACGCGCTAAAAAAATCTTTTTTTTTAATATAAGTAATATGCGCTTATATTAAATGCTTAATTTGTTTGCTATATAATTGTTTTAAAAAACTAAAACATTTAACATTTAAAAGTTAAAGCTTATAAAAAAAATAAAAAAGCATACAAAAAGTAATAATATTGTTTTTTTTATAATATAATTTAAATTTGTACAAATAATAGCTTTTGTGCTTATTAAAAATAAGTAAACAATAAACTTTTTTTATATAATTTTTTGTATATAAATCGAAATATTTAATTTAATTTATGCTTTGCTTGTTTATTATTTAACTATTTTTTATAGTTCTAACTTTTTAATTGCTTAATAAATTAATATTTTTATATTAAAGTAACAAATAGTTTTGCTTTGCTAAAATAATATAAAATAAAATAATATAATTGTATAATAAAACAGTTTAAATAACTGTAAACTAATTTGTATTACTTAGTTATATAGCTTTTAGTTTTTATATGCGTTTAAATATAATT
The DNA here is from genome assembly GCA_022495195.1 of Xylaria digitata. Taxonomy (NCBI): domain Eukaryota; kingdom Fungi; phylum Ascomycota; class Sordariomycetes; order Xylariales; family Xylariaceae; genus Xylaria; species Xylaria digitata. The sequence continues at coordinate 13,304 of MU377399.1, forward strand.
ATAACGAAGTTAGCTATAATTTTGTTTATTGCAAATTTTGTTTTGTTAAAGTTGTAAATATTGTTTTTATAAATGTTTTTATTTTAAATTGTTTTTTATATAAGTATAAACCAAACGTAATATTTGATTAAATTTTTGTTTAATACTTTTTAATAATTAATTTTTTGATTAAAACGCGTTTAAAGCTTTGGTTGTTTTTATATAAAGTTAAATGTTTAGTTCTTTTTTATAAGGCGTTTTTTGCAAAGTTTTAGCAATCGGTTAGTTATATTTTTAATATTATTATGTTTTAGTAAAAACGATTGAAATACTAGGTTAATAATATATTATACGATCGAATTTTCTTTAGGTTCGGTTAATTTGGTTGTTAAAGAAAGTGTTTTGGCTTTTGTATTAATACTGCGTATTTGTTTGCAAAAGGTTGTATAAAAGACATTATAAAGCTTAGCAGCGCGTTTAAAAAATAAATAAAAAGTGTTTTTATATGTTTAAATAGTAAGCTATAAATTAGCTTTTTTATAAAAGTTAGCCATTGTTGTTAGAAAAGAAATAAAGAATTTTTAAAAGCGTGTACAAAGGTCTAAAAAAGTGCGCCACTTAATTAGGTGCGCCACTAGAGTGGGAGATGTGTTAGCATTATTTATAACAACATTTGGCTTTATACTTAGGTTATATTATGAACCAACAAAAAAACGGCCTAAAAGAAAAACCTAGCGCGGTCATGAACCAGATGAGGGGTTGGACCAGGAGACAAGTTACAGCCAATTATAGGCGCAAAGGTCACGTAATGAATAATTAAAATAAGTTTTTATTTATTGCTATCTAAAATAGTTAGAATAGGTTTTTATTTATTACTATTTAGAATAGTTAAAATAAGTTTTTATTTATTGTTATTCAAAATAGTTAAAATAAGTTTTTATTTATTGCTATTTAAAAAATGTATAAAAAAAGAAAATACTATAAAAACATAAAGAGTTCCTTTTATATTTAATATTAGTTTTTTTTTACTTTACTGTTTAATTTAAGCTTATAATCTAGTTTTTAGAATTCATTATAAAAGAGATAACCTTTTAGCAATCAACCTGTGGCATTTGCACAATATTTTTTATAATACATTTTATTGATTGTTACCCCAGTTATACAAACTATATAACAACCTTTACCTATAAATAAACCAACCTATATAAAAGGCTTATACATATTAAAAATAAAACCCGATTGTTATATTTTAAACAGTTAACTTTCTTAGTGTTATATAACATTATGCAAATGCGAAGCAAAATGGCAAAACTTATAAAATTAACCCTAGAGGCAATAACTTTTGCTCTAAATTAATTACAAACAAAAATTAACTAATTTAAATTAATAAATTAGCATTTTAATAAATAAATCACTAATGTACAACATGCAAACTAGTAACTTAAAAATCAATTTAGTAATGCATTTAAAATCAAGCAGCACAAGCTTAACAAACTAAATAAGTTTAAAAAATTTTAAAAACATTTTAAAAAATTTTTAACTTAAGTAAAAGCTTATGTAAGGCATTATAAAAAAGATTTTTAAAATAAAAAAGAAAAAGTTTTTTGTATAGCAAAATTTTTAGCAAAAAATGCGTTAAAATAGTTTAAACCGCGAATAAAAAAGTATATAAAAGTAAAAAAAAATAACTAAAGCGTTAAAATTAAAAATGTATTTAAAAATATAAACAAATTTGCTAAAGCTTTAATAAACATGTATAATAATTTAAAAAAAGAACAGCAGGCTAAACAGCAGCTGTTAAAAATTAAACAAACTAAACCGGCATACAAATATGCAGCAAAGTTTTGCAAACTAATATTATAAACTTTATAAAGTAATAACAACATTTTAATAGCAATTTTTTGCAAAAGACTAAAAAATCTAGTTTAAAATAAACTTTATTAAAATAATTAATTAAAAAATTTCGAAAAATATATAGCTAAAGCAATTAAAATTAACAATTAATTGTTTAAAAAATAATAATAAAAAAAAAAACAAAAATTAAATTTTGCAGCTAATATAAAACAAACTTAAAAAATATAAATAATAGCAACAAAAATGCATTTAGGACTAATAAAACTTAGAGCTATAATTATTATAAAGCTTTTAAAAAAAAAATAAAACTAAGTTAAATGTTTTAATTGTAAACAAAAGGGGCACTATATAAAAAAGTATAAAAAGTTTAAGCGCTTATAAAACAAAGAACATTTTAAACTGACGCAGATATTTATAATAAAAATTTAAACAAAATAAACTATTAAGCAATAACAACAAACAAAATATATTGAAAAATATAAAACATATTTAAAATTATATTAAAAATACAAAATATATTTATATATAAAAAAATCGGTATATGTATAAAGTATAAAATGTTTTTGTTAAAAAAATATTAACAACTGTTATATTTACGCAAATAAATAAACTATAAAAAAAGAAAAAAAGCATAAGATAATAACTCCTATTTATAAAACTGTAAATATTAATAACAACTTTATAAATAGCAATTAGCTAAAAAAAAAACAATGCTTAGCAGAAAAAGATTGCAAGTATAAATAGTGCAACTATTAAAATAATTTAAAATAGCTTAAAAATGCAGTAGCAAAATTAATTTAGCAAAAAAACATATAATATTAAACTATTAAAAATAATCGAACAAAATAGGAACAAGATTTTAAAACTATTTATAAAGTATTACAAAAAGAACTAACAGGCATATAATAGCCAAAATTAGCAAAAATTAAAAAAATTAAAAAATTAAAACTGTTAGTAAAAGCAAAAACTAACACTATTAATAACTTAAAAACGATTGTACAACTTATAACGATAAGTTATTAATATAATAAAACAATAATGCTAAATAAAAATCAGCTGTTATTAAAACACAAAATGCATTACAAAATCTTTTAAACATGCTATATAATATACTAATATTACATTTATATAGTAAATAAAATATAAAACCAATAGTTTTTATAATAAATTAATAAGAACTTAATAAAAAAATTATATAAAATTAACAAAGTCGGACATTTGTTACTTAAACATTAAAACTTAAATAAATATGCTATTTTTAAAAAAGATTTAAAACAAACTTAAAAATGTATTAGTTATAAAAAAAAATTAAGATTATGTATTTATAACTAATGTTAGGTATGTATAATAAAAAAATCAGAAATTTACTGAATTAAGCAAAAGGCTGAAGCTAAAGCTAGTATATAACAACTTATTTTTAAAAAAAAAAAGAAGTTACTTTTATAAACAGAAAAAAACTTAAAACAGCAAGCAGTAGTATTTTTTAATACAATATCTAAAATGTTGGCCCAAAATAATAAAAATAGCAAAAACAAAGGCAAAAACCGACAACAAAAAGCTTAAAAAACAAAAAACAATAATAAGCAGTTGGCATAAACTAACAACTGTTTTAATTAATTAAAAAATCTTTGTATGCAGCAAATATATATATAAAAGTACAAATATTAATAAACGTAAGTTATTAAAAAAAGCAAATAAAAGTCTTACTTAATATAAAAGCTTTACAAGATTTTATTTTTTTATAATTTGTTTAAAAAACAAAAATATTAATAAAATTTAAAAATAATTTTTATTTACTTATAATAATAGTATAATTAAATAAAAAACTGTAAAACTTTTTTTTAATATTTATATTTATAAAAAAAAGCTTACGTTTAACATTATTAATATATACAGTTTTAATACGATTTTAAAAATACTTTAGTTAAAAAAAAGCAATCCTAAAGTAAATTAAAGTACCGGCCAGCTTTAATAAAATACGCCAAAAAGAAATTTAGCTTTTAATAAGCTAAAAAAAGCGTTAAACAAATTTAAAAAAAGCATAATAATATGCTTAATAATTAAAAAACTAAAAGCAAAACAAAAAAATAACGTACTAAAAAAGTACGCAAAGTTTGCTAACTTGTTTAAACAACTAAAAAAAAACAGAATTATTAAAACATAATAAATAAAATTATTATATACTTTTAAAAGAAAAACAATATTTAAAACATTTTTTAATGTATAAAATAAACTAAAATTAGCTAAAAAAGCTAAACCGATATTTAAAAAAGAATTTAAAAAAAAGATTTATTTAACTATTACAATCTTTAGTAAAATACCTGATTTTATAAATATTAAAAAAAGCAAAAAAAAACGGAGAACTAAAATAGAAATTAGTAGTTAATTACTGCTATAAGAACTTTATAACGCAAAAATTTACAAAACTAATACTACAGATTAACAATTTAAAAATTAATTTTATAAAGCAAAATAGTTTATAGCGTTAGATTTATTAAACGTTTATTATTAAATACAAATAGCAAAAAAAAACAAATAAAAAACAGCATTTAAAACATTTTATAAACTATATAAGTACTAAGTAATGCTATTTAGGCTTACTAATGCATTAACAAGTTTTTAAAAAATAATTACAAATGTGTTATAAAACTATTTAAATTAAATTATAATAATTTATTTAAATAACATTTTAATTTATTTAAAAACCTTAAAAAAATATAAAAAATATATAAAAAAAAATATTTAAAGCATTATAAAATGCTAAACTAAAAGTTTATTTAAACAAAAGCAAGTTTTATACGCAAAAAGTAGACTTTTTAAAATTTATTATAACCTTAAGCGAAATAAAAATTTAGAAATTTAAAATTAAAGCAATAAAAAAATAGCTTATATTAAACAGCATTAAAAATATAAAATCGTTTATAAGATTTACTAATTATATACAACTTTTAGTTGCAAAATTTAAGAAATATATAGCATTATTTATAAACCTTATAAAAAAAAACGCAGTGTTTAAATAAAAAGCAATTTTTATAAAACTAGTAATATAGTTATTAAACTTAAATAAAAAATTTGAAATCGAAATTAACGTATATAATATAGCAATAAGCAAACAATTAAAACAACAAAATAAAAACAGAAAGCTATACCCGGTGGCATTTTTTTTAAAAAAATTCTTAAAACTAGCTATAAACTATTTAATACTAAACAAAAAACTTATAGCTATAGTTTAAGCATTTAAAAAATAAAAACATTATTTAAATAAAATTTTAACATTAGTTAAAATTTATTTAGATTATAAAAATTTAACTTTGTTTATAATAACTAAAGTTTTAAACAAACAACAAATTAAATAAGCAGAATTTTTGTTATAATTTAACTTTAGAATTATTTATATTAAAAGCAAAAAAAATCTAAAAGCAGACATTTTAAGCTAAAAAAATAAGTATAAAACAAATTAATTAAAAAAAAGTTAAATATTATTTTAAAAAAAACTTAAAAAAGCTTTTGTTTTAGCACTAGCATATATAAAATAGTTATTTAATAATTAGTAAACAAAACAAATTAAAAAAGCAGCACTGCGTTTAGTACTAAATGTAATACTAAGCTTAATTAACAAAAATAAATAGCTTAAGTATAAAACAAAAGTAGCAATATTTAATAGTTTATAAAAAGAATTTGCTTAGCATTTTTATAAAACACCGCTATATAGATATTAAAGATTTTATAAAACTTATAAACAGTTTAAACGCAACTTTATAATGCGAAACTAGAACTAGATATTTAAAACAGTATGCAAAAAGTATAACTTTTGCAAAAAAAGCAAAAACAGCAAAACATAAACTTTATAAACTGTTATAGCTTATTAAAATATTTAATAAAGCATAAAAAGTTATATTATTTAATTTTATTATTAAGCTATTAAAATTAAAAAAATTAATAACAAAAGTTAAATAT
>MU377400.1:0-19041 GCA_022495195.1 Xylaria digitata
AAGTTGCGTTTTTTAGCTTAAATTGCTAGCTGCAAATTAGCTTTTTTAAATTTTTAAACTATTATATTGTTATAAAATAATATATAAATAAAGTAAAAAAATAAAAGGTAGGTAAAAAATGCGTTATTAACTTATAGTGCGTTATTAACTTATAAGTAACGTTATATTAAAAATATAGCTAATTAATTGCTAGCTAAACGCAAAACTTTTTTTGTTAAAAAGTGCTAAATAATATGCTTTATAAATTATATATTAGCTATTAAAACGCGTTTAAATTATTAAATTAATTATAGTTAAGCTTTTTATACCGATTTTTATATATATATAACGCGTATTTTAAACGTATAAAATTAATTATTATATATAAAAATATTGCAAAAAAATATTTATAATTTTAATAAAACAAAGTTTATAATAAACGTAATTATAATTAATATAGTTGTAATAAATATTAAAAAACAAAATAAGTTTAAGTAAGCTTAGCAAAGCAATTAAAATTAGTTTATAACTATTTGTTTAATTAGTTTTTATAATTAAATAGTAATATATTTCTTAATTAACTAGATTATTTAATTAACTGGATTACTTTTTGTACGCTTTATATATACATTTAAAAATAATTTAACAATTATTTGTATAATTAACATTAGTTATTTAGATTTTGATTTATTAAATATTTTTATATTGTTTTAACAAGTTTGTGCATTATAACCGGGTTTGCTGCAAACTTTATAACGCTTAACGCAAGTTTTTTTTTTTTTTTTGTATAACAATTATTTTAACAATTTTTACAATTTATTTGTTTAGCAATGTTTTTTGCAGCTTATAAATCTTTTGCTTTTTTTATAATAAAAGATTTTTTATTTTATAATTAAGTTTTTTTTATATAACAGCAACAACTTAGCTAATAATTCGCTTTTTAAAAAGTTATAACTTTTTTTTTTAATAACGCAAAATAATATATAACGTTAATTATACTACGCATAATTTAGCTTAACTTTTATATAATAGCTATAAAAAAGCTATTTTAATGCTATATAATTTTTTGCTTAATATATTAAAATAAGAAATTTGTTTTTGCAAGGTTATTTGGAGTAATATAATAGTTAAACAATTAAAAAAATAAAGATTTAATTTGCAGCGTAATTAAATAATAATTTAGCTAATTAATAATATATTTTAGGTTGTATAGTAATAATTTTGCTTTTTTAAATTTTTTTTGTGCGTTATTTAGCGTTATTAATTTATTAAACGCGTAAAAAAACGCGGTTAAAAAATTTTTTTTTTTAATATATATAATATATGTTTATATTAAATGTTTAATTTGTTTGCTATACAATTGTTTTAAAAAATTAAAACAATTAATATTAAAGGGCTAAAAACAATAAAAAAAATAAAAAAGCATGCAAAAAGTAATAATGTTGTTTTTTTTGTAATACAATTTAAATTTATATAAATAATAGCTTTTATAGCTATTAAAAATAAAAAAGCAATAACGCTTTTTTATATAAGATTTTATATATTAATTAAAATGTTTAATTTAATTTAAGCTTTATTTATTAGTTGTTTAGCTGTTTTTTATTATATTAACTTTTTAATTGCTTAATAATTTAATATTTTTATACTAAAATAATAAATAGTTTTGTTTTATTAAAATAATATAAAGTAAAATAATATAGCTATACAATAAAATAGTTTAAATAACAGTAAATTAGTTTAAATTGTTTAATTAAACAAATTATAGTTTTTATACACGTTTAAACGTAGTTATAACAAAATTAAATATAATTTTATTTATTGCAAACTTAGTTTTATTAAAATTATATATATATTTTTTTTTAAATTTTATTATTGTTTATTATTTTTTATATAAAAACAAATTAAACGCAATATTTAATCGGATTTTTATTTAAAATTTGCTAATAATTAATTTGTTAGTTAAAACAGGTTTAAAGCTTTAATGTTTGTTATATAAAGTTTAATATCTAATTCTTTTTTATAAAACGTTTTTTGTAAAGTTTTAGCAGTTAGTTAGCTATATTTTTAATATTGCGATGCTAAAGCAAAAACAATTGTACAACTAGGTTAATTATATACTATACAATAGAATTTTTTTTAGATTTAATTAATTTAGACTTTAAAAATAGTATTTTGTTTTTTGTTTTAAAACTATATGTTTATTAAACAAAAGTTGTATAAAAAATATTATAAATTTTAGCAGCTTTTTGTATAAACAAACGTAGGTTATTTTGGCAAGCTTGTAAGGCAAGCTATATGTTAGCTTTTTTATAAAGCTTAACTATTGTTGTTAAATAAAAAATAAAGGATTTTTTAAGACGCGTACAAAGCGTACAAAAAATAATCCGGTTAATTGGGTGATCCGGTTAATTAAGGGATGCGTTATTGTTTTTTAATATTATAACAGTTTTTTATTATTTAATTAATAAATTATAGTTTTAAATAACAGTTAAATTATTAATAACTTTAGTTTAAAATAAATTAAATACTTTAATAAATATATTAAATTATGTTTAGTTAATATAAAACGCTTTTTTATATTTAATAATTATAAAAGCTATTATTTAAAAAAAAATTTAAAAATTATTGTGAATAAAACAGTATTTATATTAAAACAATATTTGCGTATTTTTTTTATAAGCTTTAGCTTTTAAATATAAAATGTTTTAGCTTATTAAAAAAATATATATAATATTAAAATTAAACATTTTATACGTATAAATATAACTTATTATAATAATCTGGTTTTATTTTTTATAACGTATAAGCTTTTTACATAGGTTGATTTATTTATAAAGTAAGGGTTATTGTTTAGTTTATATAACCAAAAGTAACATTTAATAAAAAGTGGCGTAGAAAGTACTATATAAATACAATAAAATATTGTTAAAAAGTGGACTTTCTTATAATAAATTCTAAAAACTAGATTATAAGCTTAAATTAAACAATAAAATAAAAAAAACTATTACTAATTATAAAAGGAATTATTTATGTTTTTATAATATTTTTTAAATAGCAATAAATAAAAACTTATTTTAACTATTTATTATATAACTTTTGCGCTTATAATTAGCTATAGCTTATTTTTTGGTTTAACTTTTTATTTAGTTTACAATTGCGCTAGGTTTTTTTTTTAAGACGTTTTTTTATTAGTTTATAATATTATTCTCTTTTTTTTTTAAAATTATTGTTCTTAATAATAAATAGTAAATGTTTATGCTTTTTATATAACTTTTTTTTTTTTGCTTTATTTTTTATTATAGCCAATTGTATAAAAAAACGCCATAAAAAACTATTATTTAATAAAAAACTTACAAAATACAATTTTTTTTTTTTTGCTATTATTTTTTATGTTTTAGTTATTATATCTTTTTTATATTTTTATTATTAACAACATAAATTTAAATACTTGTTTACCAAATTTAAATCAAGTTGTTATTTTGCTTATATTTGCAATATTTGTTTTTAATATAACGTTAAAAGTTTATTAGCTAAACAACTTAATAAAATTGCTGCTTAATACAAATTGTTAAAAAAAAAACTAAACACTTTTAAAAAAACTGCTAAATTAGCGCTTGCTTATATATATTGCTTTTATAAACAAAAAAAAATATAATATAATAAAATAATAAAAGCTGTAGCTTATAATATTATAAATTTAAAAAAATTTAAATCTTTTAAAAAGCGCAAATATAAAAAAAAAAGTTATTAAGTTAATAAAACTTTTGTTTTTATAGCTACTTTATTAATTTTTAACTAAAACGCTTTTAACTTTTTTAGCTTTAGTTAATTAAAATATTATTAGTAAAACAACATAACCGTTTATATTGCACGCTGCAAATGCTTTTTAAGTTCTTAAATATATTTTATATATAAATATCTTGTCCATTTAACCAAATACTTTATTATATATCCTTTTTAACGTAAATTCAATACTTTTTTTCTCTATATTCTGCTTAATTTTTATTTATTTAATAAATATTTTTAACATAATATTATCTAATACTTTTTTTAATAATAAAATATAAAAAATTAAATATATTTTTATTTTATAAAATAATAATAGTTAATAATTAGTTTTTAAAATAATTTTTTCGATTTTAAATAGTTTAATTTGTTTAAAATTTAATTTGTTATTAAGTTGTTTAGTTTTAATATTTTTTTTTAAAAAATATATTTTATCTTTTTTTTTTAAAGTTAGCTTTAACAACTTTAATTTATTATAATATGCTTTTATATATTATTAAATAAATATTAAATTATTTTTAAGTTTTTATTATATTTTAATAAGCTTGTTTATTTAATTTTTTATTATTAGCGCTATTATTTTTAAAATTTATATTTAATTGTTTTTTAAATTAAACTTATAGTTTATTTTAAATAATAACATTTTTATGTTTTTATTGCTTAAGCTGTTATATACAAATTTTGCTATAAACAATAATTTTATTTAGTTATTTTATTGTTTATTAAAATAATACTGCAAATATTATTTTAACGTTTAGTTTAATTTTTTAGTTTGTTTGTCCATTTATAAATAATAAGCTATAAATAATTAATGCTTAATTTTTAAAGCTTTTATTAATAATTACTAATATTTAAACGCTATAATAATACTTTTATTTATAATAGCTTTTTTTAAAATGCTATATTTATTAAAAACATATTACAATATTATATACGCAAGTTTTTTTGCTATACTTAATTTTTTATATAATATAAAATGTTTATATTTTATAAATTTGTTTATAATAATTAAAATTAAATTATATTTAACTTTTGTTATTAGCTTTTTTAATTTTAATAGTTTAATAATAAAGTTAAATAATATAACTTTTTATGCTTTATTATTTTTGCTTTTTTGCAAAAGTTATATTTAAATCTTTTATAAATTTTATAAAAATGCTAAACAAATTCTTTTTATAAATTATTAAATATTATTATTTTTGTTTTGTACTTAAGCTATTTATTTTTATTAATTAAGCTTAATATTATATTTAATACTAAATACAATACTGTTTTTTTAATTTGTTTTATTTATTAATTATTAAATAACTGTTTTATATATGCTAATATTAAAATAAAAGCTTTTTTAAATCTTTTTTAAAATAATATTTAACTTTTTTTTAGTTAATCTATTTTATATTTATTTTTTTAGCTTAAAATATTTACTTTTAAATTCTTTTTGCTTTTAATATAAATAATTTTAAAATTAAATTATAATAAAAATTTTAGTTATTTAACTTGTTATTTATTTAAAACTTTAGTTATTATAAACAAAGTTAAGTTTTTATAATTTAAATAAATTTTAATTAGTATTAAAATTTTATTTAAATAATGTTTTTATTTTTTAAATGTTTAAACTATAACTATAAGCTTTTTATTTAGTATTAAATAATTTATTATTAGTTTTAAAAATTTTTTTAAAAAAAATGCTATTAAATATAACTTTTTATTTTTATTTTGTTATTTTAATTATTTGCTTATTATTATATTACATATATTAATTTTAACCTTAAATTTTTTATTAAAGTTTAATAATTATATTATTAGTTTTATAAAAATTGCTTTTTTAATTTGTTTAAACGCTTTTTGCTTTTTTGCTTTTTATTTAAACACTACGTTTTTTTTATAAAGTTTGTAAATAACGCTATATATTTTTTAAATTTTGCAACTAAAAGTTATATATAATTAATAAATTTTATAAACAATTTTATATTTTTAATACTGTTTAATATAAGCTACTTTTTTATTGCTTTAATTTTAAATTTTTAAATTCTTATTTTGCTTAAAATTATAATAAATTTTAAAAAACCTATTTTTTGCGCATAAAATTTGCTTTTATTTAAATAAACTTTTAATTTAGCATTTTATAATACTTTAAATATTTTTTTTATATATTTTTTTATATTTTTTTAAAGTTTTTAAATAAATTAAAATGTTATTTAAATAAACTATTATAATTTAGTTTAAATAGTTTTATAACATATTTATAATTATTTTTTAAAAACTTGTTAGCGTATTAATAAGCTTAAATAGCATTATTTAGTATTTATATAATTTATAAAATGTTTTAAATACTGTTTTTTATTTGTTTTTTTTTGTTATTTATATTTAATAATAAATGTTTAATAAATTTAGCGCTATAAACTATTTTGCTTTATAAAATTAATTTTTTAAGTTATTAATTTTTAATAATAGTTTTATAAATTTTTGTATTATAAAGTTTTTATAATAATAATTAACTATTAATTTTTATTTTAGCTTTTTATTTTTTTTTGCTTTTTTTAATACTTATAAAATTAAATATTTTGCTAAAAATTATAACAGTTAAATAAATCCTTTTTTTAAATTCTTTTTTAAGTATTAATTTAGCTTTTGTAACTAATTTTAATTTATTTAATATATTAAAAAATGTTTTATGTATTATTTTTTTTTTAAAAATATATAATAATTTTATTTGTTATGCTTTAATAATCTTATTTTTTTGTTTTGTTTTTTAAACAAGTTAATAAACTTTGCATACTTTTTTAATATGTTATTTTTTTATTTTGCTTTTAGTTTTTTAATTATTAAATATATTGTTATACTTTTTTTAAACTTGTTTAACGCTTTTTTTAGCTTATTAAAAATTAAGTTTTTTTTTAGCATATTTTATTAAAGCTGGCTAATGCTTTAATCTACTTTAAAATTGCTTTTTTTTAATTAAAGTATTTTTAAAATTGTATTAAAACTATATATATTAATAATATTAAGCATAAGCTTTTCTTTATAATTATAAACGTTAAAAAAAAGTTTTGCAGTTTTTTATTTAATTATATTATTATTATAAATACTAAAACTTTTATTAACTATTATAAATAAATAAAAGTTGTTTTTAAACTTTGTTAATATTTTTGTTTTTTAAACAAATTGTAAAAAAATAAAACTTTTATTTGTTTTTTTTAATAGCTTATATTTATTAATACTTATGTTTTTATATATATATTTGCTGTATATAAAAACCTTTTAATCGATTAAAACAGTTATTAGTTTATATTAACTACCTGTTATTATTTTTTGTTTTTTAAGCTTTTTATTATTAATTTTTGCTTTTATTTTTGTTAATTTTATTATTTTAGGCCAACATTTTAAATATTATATTAAAAAATACTGCTGTTTATTGTTTTAAGTTTTTTTTAGTTTATAAAAATAACTTTTTTTTTGTTTTAAAAATAAGTTGTTATATATTAGCTTTAGCTTTAGCTTTTTATTTAACTTTATAAATTTTTAATTTTTTTGTTATATATATTTAATATTAATTATAAGTATATAGTTTTAACTTTTTTTTATAATTAATGCATTTTTAAGTTTGTTTTAAGTTTTTTTTAAAAATAACATATTTATTTAAGTTTTAATATTTAAATAACAAATGTTTAACTTTATTAATTTTATATAGTTTTTTTATTAAGTTTTTATTAATTTGTTATAAAAACTATTAGTTTTATATTTTATTTGCTAATGTATAATATAAGCTATTAAAACATATAAGCTATTAAAACACTTTTTTAATTTTTATATATACATTTTTAAAACATTAATTACTTAACAACTAATAATGCCGCTATTGTACAAAAAAAAAAATATAAAGCTTGCATTATAAGTTATATAACGCAACCTAAAATTATTTATTTAGCATGTTGCAACTATATATAATATTTTTTATATAATATTTTATATATAATAGCAAAATTGTTTAACAAAAATAATTATATTAAGCGCTAAACAAAAATTAATAAAACTTAAAAAGCAAACTATTATATAATATATAATAAATTTAGTTTTGTAATTGTTTTTGTTTTAATTAAATAATGTTAAAAATATAATTAATTTTTTTTTGCGCGCATATAATGTAACTGCAATTAGCATTAACTAAGCTTTAAACTTTATATAATAATAATTTATTTTTTATACGCGTTTTAATTAAAAAATTAATTATTAACAAGTTTTTTACAAAAATTTTAATATATATTAAAAATAGTTTAAACTTATACAATTTATAATAACAAAATTTAAAATTATTAAAAAAAATATTTATAATTTTAACAAAACTAGTTTTATAATAAGCAAAATATTATTTAAAATAATTGTTATAACTTTTAATTAGCATAAATAACTAAAAGCTATATATTAAAGCAATTAAAAATAGTTGTTTGTTATTTAAAATATTAAGTTATATAATTATATAGTTTTATTATATATTATTTTAGCAAAAAAAAATTATTTTTTATTATAGTATAAAAATAGCAAATTATTGTCTAATTAAATTATTATAATAATAAAAAACAGCTAAACAACAAATAAACAAAGTTTTAATTAAATTTAACATTTTAATAAATATATTGCATATTATATAAAAAATATTTACTGCTTATTAATTTTTAATAGTTATAAAAGCTATTATTTTATTAAATTTAAGTTATATGCTAAAAACTATAATATTATTACTTTTTATATGCTTTTTTATTTATTATATTGTTTTTAGCCTTTTAATATTAGTTGTTTTAGCTTATTAAAATATGCGTATATAAAAAAAATTAACAAATTAGCATAAGTACATATTATATATATTAAAAAAAATTTTTTTTTTATAGCGTTTTATTAAGTATATAAAGCATTTATAACTAAATTAAACATTTAAAAAAGTTTTTAAAGCACTAAATTAATTTTATACAATTTAAATTATATAATTTTATAGTTTAAAATAAAATTATTAATTAAAACATTGCTTAAATTATTATTATTAGCTAAAAAACATTTATTTTTTTAAAAATTATAAACTTTATATAATATTAAAAATATATAATCTTAAGTTAACTATATTAAAAAAAAAGTTATATAACATTAAAATAGCTTACTAAAAACTATTTTAAAAGCTATTAACTAAATTATAAAAAGTATAATATTATTTATATATAAAGTTTAATTATTAAAAAAAAAAAACGTAGCATTTTAAACAGCAAACTATAAACTTAGCTAACGCTGTTATATAAAAAATAAACGTATTTAAAATAAAAAGTTATTTATTATATAGCAAAAACAAGATTTTAAAATTAAACAAGCTATTAAAGCGCAAATTTTAAATAAAATATATATAAATAATTGTTGTATAAAAGCTAGTACAACGTATATACAAAAATATAAAATATATAGCAAGCTTAAGCATAATACGCAAACTTATTAAAATGTTATAAAAACATTTAGCAATAATATATCTAATTAAATTTAATTAATTTAATATGTTATAATTAAATTATTTAATTTATACGTATAAAAATGCAAAAAAGTATTTTAATAGCTTATATGTTTTAATAGTTTGTATTATACGTTATATAAATATAATATTAATATATTATATAGTATGTTTAAAAAATTTTATAATATATTTTATATTTTAATAATAACTAATTTTTATTTAGTATTATTGTTTTATTATATTAATAATTTATTGTTATAAATTATATAATTGTTTTTAAGTTGTTAATAGTATTAATTTTTGTTTTTATTAATAATTTAAGTTTTTTTATTTTTTAAATTTTTATTAATTTAGGCTATTATATGCTTATTAGTTTTTTTTATAATACTTTATAAGTAGTTTTTAAATTTTGTTTTTGTTTTATTTAATTGTTTTTAATAGTTTAATTTTAAATGTATTTTTTTTAAATTGATTTTGCTACTGCATTTTTAAGCTATTTTAAGTTATTTTAATAGTTATACTACTTATATTTACAATTTTTTTTTGTTAAGCATTGCTTTTTTTTTAGCTAATTATTGTTTATAAAGTTATTATTAATATTTGCAGTTTTATAAATAAAAGTTATTATTTTATGTTTTATTTTTTTTTTATAGTTTATTTATTTGTATAAATATTACAATTGTTTATATTTCTTTAGCAAAAACATTTTGTATTTTGCATATATATTAATCTTTTTATATATAACGTATTTTCTAATTAATTTAGCTACTTAATTAAATAGGCCACTTTTTACAACTTTTATACGCATATAAAAAAATCCTTTATTTTTTTTTTAACAACAATAGTTAATTTATATAAAAAAGCTAACTTATAATTTGTTTTTTAAGCTTGCAAAAACAACTTGTGTTTATTTATTTAAAAAGCTGCTAAAATTTATAATGTTTTTTATATAATATTTGTTTAAAAAACACAAAGTTTTAAAAAAAAAATAAAAACATTACTTTTAAAGTCTAAATTAACTAAAGCTAAAAAAAATTTAATTGTATAATATATAATCGATTTTATAGCGTAATAGTTTTTATTTTGGCATTATAATATTAAAAATATAGCTAACTAACTATTAAAATTTTGCAAAAAACGCTTTATAAAAAAAAATTGGACATTAAACTTTGTATAAAAGCAATTAAAGTTTTAAACCTGTTTTAATTAAAAAATCGATTATTAGCAAGTATTAAACAAAAATCCGATCGAATATTGCGTTTAGTTTATTTTTGTACAAAAAATAATAAACAAAAATAAGATTTAAAAAAAAATATTTATAACTTTAATAAAACTAAGTTTATAATAAATAAAATTATGTTCAACTTTGTTATAACTATATTTAAATGCATACAAAAACTAAAAGCTGCTTAATAAAGTAATTTAAATTAGTTTATAATTATTTAAACTATTTTATTATATAGTTATATTATTTTATTTTATATTATTTTGGCAAAGCAAAACTATTTATTGCTTTAATATAAAAATATTAAATTGTTAAGCAATTAAAAAGTTAAAACTACAAAAAATAATTAAACAACAAACAAATAAAGCTTAAATTAAGTTAAACATTTTGATTAGCATATAAAAAGTTGTATAAAAAAAATTATTGCTTTTTTATTTTTAATAGCTACAAAAGCTATTATTTAACTAAATTCGAACTATATTATAAAAAAAACAATATTATTATTTTTTGCATGCTTTTTTATTTTTTTTATAAGCTTTAACTATTAAATGTTAAATATTTTAATTTTTTAAAACAGTTATATAACAAACAAATTAAACATTTTATATAAGCATATATTATATATATTAAAAAAAAAATTTTTTAATAGCGTTTTTTTATATGTTTAGCAAATTAATAATTTTAAACAACGTATAAAAAAGTTTTAAAAAAGCAAAATTAGTGCTATATAATTTTAAATATATAATTAATTAATTAAATTATTATTTGCATACGTTGCAAATTAAACTGTTATTTTTTTAATTATTAAACTATAAATATTTTATTATTTTAAATAACTTGGCCGAAACAAATTTATTATTTTAATATATTAAGCAAAAAATTATATAACATTAAAATAGCTTTTTTATAGCTATTTTTAAAGGTTTAAGCTAAATTATACGTAATATAATTAACGTTATGCATTGTTTTACGTTATTAAAAAAAAAAATCGCAATTTTTTGTTAAGCAAATTATTAATTTAACTAACGTTGTTATATAAAAAAAACTCGATTACAAAATAAAAAATTATTTATTATATAAAAAGCAAAAGATTTGCAAGCTGTATAAAACGTAGTTAAACAAAAAAACTATAAAAATCGTTAAAATAGTTGTTGTATAAAAAAAAAAAAACATGTGCTCAGCGCTATAAGCTTTGCAGCAAACTTAGCTATAATGCATAAATTTGTTAAAATAATATAAAAGTGTTTAGCAAATTAAGAATTAAATAGTTTAAGTTAATTATATAAAAAGTTGTTAAATTATTTTTAAATGTGCGTACAAAAGTTGTAAAAAATAGCCTATTTAATTAGGTGGCTAAATTAATTAAAAAATGCGTTAAATATTTTATATATTTTTAATATAGTTTTAAATATATATTATATTTTTTAATATATTTTGTTTATTATTATTATTTTAAAGTTTTTTTTGTTTTATAATTGCTTAAGCTTTTTATATTTTTTTGCATAATGCTTTTTTTAATTGCAATTAAAACATTTAATTTAGTTTTTTAAGCTTGTTTTATATTAGCTATAAAATTTAATTTTTGTTTTTTTTTTTGTTATTGTTTTTTAAATAATTAATTATTAATTTTAATTGCTTTAATTATATACTTTTTAAAATCTTTTAATTAATTATTTTTATAAAGTTTATTTTAAACTAAATTTTTTAGTTTTTTATAAAAAATTGCTATTAAAATATTGTTATCGTTTTATAAAGTTTATAATATTAGTTTGCAAAACTTTGCTACATATTTGTATGCTAGTTTAATTTGCTATTTTTTTTTTAAATTATTATATATATTTATTAAAGCTTTAGCAAATCTGTTTATATTTTTAAACACATTTTTTGTTTTAACGCTTTAATTATTTTTTTTTGTTTTTATATATTTTTTTATTTGTAGTTTAAACTATTTTAGTGCACTTTTAACTAAAAATCCTGCTGCACAAAAAACTTTTTTTTTTTTATTTTAAAAATCTTTTTTATAATATTTAATATAAGCTTTAACTTAAGTTAAAAATTTTTTAAAGTTTTTTTAAGATTTTTTAAACTTATTTAGTTTATTAAGCTTATATTGTTTAATTTTAAATATATTGTTAAATTAATTTTTAAATTGCTGGTTTGCACGTTATATATTAATAATTTGTTTATCAAAATATTAATTTGCTAATTTAAAGCAAAAGTTACTACTTTTAAAGTTAGTTTTATAAGTTCTGTTATTTTGCTTCGCATTTACATAGTATTATATAGCACTAAATAAATTAATTATTTAAAATATAACAATTTAATTTTATTTTTTATAACGTATAAGCTTTTTATATAAATTAATTTATTTACAAAATAAAAGTTATTGTTTAATCTATATAACCAAAAGTAATACTTAATAAAAAGTAGCGCAAAAAGTATTATATAAATATAATAAAATATTATTAAAAAGTAGACTTTTTTATAATAAATTTTAAAAACTAAATTATAAGCTTAAATTAAACAGTAAAGTAAAAAAAAACTATTTATATTTTTATAATATTTCTTTTTTTTATACATTTTTTAAATAGCAATAAATAAAAACTTATTCTAATTATTTATTACGTAACTTTTGCGTTTATAATTAGCTGTAGCTTGTTTTTTGGTTTAGCCTTTTATTTGGTTTATAACCGCGCTAGGTTTTCCTTTTAGGCCGTTTTCCTGTTGGTTTATAACATTTACGTTTTAAAAAAAAAAAAAAAAAAAAACTTTTTTTTAATGTTTTATAAAGCGTAACCTATATTATAAGCTAGTTTTGCACACAAACAAGTTTTGCATTTTTTTTGGGGTACTTTGTAAGCCAATTTTTTATACAAAATTACTTACTCCACTTTTTAATAACTTTGCAAAAAAAGGTTATATAATAAAATAATTAGTATTATTAAATTTATAATAAAATAACAAATTTAATAGTATTTTTTTTAATTTTTTAGTTATTTTATTTAGGCGTATAACTTTAAAAACCAAATTTGCAAAGATTATTTTAACATAGTTTTTAATAACGTTTTAAATAAAATAGTTAAAAAATAAAAAAAAAATACTATTAAATTCGTTATTTTATTATAAATTTAATAGTACTAACGTTATTTACAAGTTAATAACGCATTACAAGTTAATAACACACTTTTTACTAACCTTTTATTTTTTTACTTTATTTATATATTATTTTATAACAATATAATAGTTTAAAAATTTAAAAAAGCTGATTTATAGCTAGCGATTTAAGCTAAAAAACGCAACTTTAAACTTTCTTTTTATAAGCTTGCTTATATTTATAACGTTTTTAACTGTATATTAAAACAAAAAATTAATAATAACGCGCTTTATTATATTATAAACATTATAAAGCAAAATTTAATAATATTTAAAAAAAAAAAAATATTATTAAACATATTTTTAAACTAAATATACAAATGTTTTTGCTTTAGCTTTATTATATTTAAAAAATAGCTAATATTTTTTAATATAAATATAACGTATTAAAAGTTAACGTTAACTAAGCTTTAAACTTTATATAATAATAATTTAATTTTTAAACGCGTTATAATTGCTAAATCGATTATTAATAAGCTTTTAACAAAAATTTTGTAAGTTATTACAAATAGTTTAGCTTTATAAAACGTATAATTAATAAATATAATATATAAGTTAAAAATATTTATAACTTTAATAAAATAAAGTTTTTAATAAGCAAAATAATTATTAAAATAATTGTTATAAGCTTTAAAAAACGTAAACGCTTTTAACAAGTTAAGCTTAAAAATAAAAAATAAATTATTACAAACTAAGCTATTAATTTTTAAAGTTAAGCAATATTGTTATATATTATTTTTTTAAGCAAAGTTTATTTTGCGTTTTAATATTATAACATTATTTTATTACTAAACTAAGTTGTAAACTTTTTAAATAACAGTTAAACTAATAATAATATAAACGTTAGCTAAACAAAACATTTTAATAATTATATTTAAAACTAATTTAAAAATAATTATTGTTTTTTAATTTTAAATAACGCATCCCCCAATTGACTTGGCCACCCAATTGAATGGGCCACCCCCTTGCTACGTACCACTACATAACATTATATATAAACCTTAAAATAACTTTACTAATAAAAATCATAAAAATATAAAGAAAACACCATTAAATTCGTAATTAAATAAAGAATCCAAATATACAAGTTTTTTCATTATATTTATATTATAACAGTTTTAAAAAATAGAAAAGATTTAAAAGATTATTTTATATATAAAAATGTATATAATTTGACAATAAAATAACTTTACTAATTCTAATCGTATAATAAAATAATTTATACCGTTAGATTTGTAACTAAAAATGGAACTCAATAATATTTTTGTTTATTTTATAGCTAATTTATTAAGCGAGTTATTAAGCAATACGCTAATATAACGCTAAGCAAAGATTATTTTAGCGCTTATTTTAGCGTATTGCTTAATAACTTGCTTAATAAATTAGTTATAAAATAAACAAAAATACTACTGAATTCCTTATTTAGTTACAAATCTAGCGGTATATTTTATTTTATTATACGATTTAAATTGGTGAAGTTATTAAAGTATCACGTGATAAAGCACAGACGATTTTTGTATGCGTTTTAGGGTGGCCCATTCAATTGGGTGGCCAAGTCAATTGGGGGATGCGTTAGTTATAAAAGCTATTATTTAATATAATTTAAAAAATATTGCTAGTTTAACAATATTATTATGCTTTATATATTTGTTTATTTGTTATATAAGCTTTAGCTTTTTAATTTAATTTTTTTTAATGTTTTAAAACAGCGTTATAATAAATATATTAAAAGTTTAACACAGCGCTATTAAACTTATATTAAAAAGCAAAACTTTTTTGTAAGTTTTGCGTATATATTTATATATATATTTATTAAACAAAATATTTAATTAAATTTTAAAGCAGTTAAAATTGTGCTTTTAAATGCAAATAAAATTATATTTGCGTTAAATATTTAAAAAATAAATAAAACATTTTTTTTAAACTTTAAACTACTCTTTTAATTTTAAATTTTAAAAACGCTTATTATTATACTAAAAATTAAACAGCAATTAATTTTTATTAAAACTAAAGTTAAAAATTATTTTTTAAGCTTGCTAACTAAAATTTTAAATTTTATTAACTTAATTATAAAGGTTATGCAGAAATTAATGTATAAAAATGCTTTTTTATAGCAAAAAAACAAAAAGCTTTATAAAACTAACTATATTTTAAGCAAGCGTTGCAAAACTAAAAACAAACAATTATAAAATAAAAAACCTTTTATTATAGCTAACGTTTAAGTTTTATAAAAATTTAAAAATAATAAAGTAATTAAATCGGATAATAAAACTAAAAATAGTTGTTTAATAAAAAAGGTATAAACAGGTTAATAACGCTGTAATATTTATAATAAGCTTAAATATAATATGCAAACTTGTTAAATAAAAATAAAAACATTTAATAAAAAAGATTATAATTAATTTAATTAATTTATATATGTTGTAGTTAAATTATTTAAGTTAGCGTATAAAAAGTGCTGAAAAGTGTGTTATTAACTTGTAGTACGTTACTAACTTGTAAATAACGTTAATTATTTTGTTATACAACTTTTTTTTGCAAAGTTATTAAAAAGTGGAGTAAATACTTTTATATAAAAAATTTGTTTATAAAATACTTTAAAAAAAGTGCAAAACTTGCTTATATATAAAATTAGCTTGTAAAATGCGTTATATAAAGTTAATAATGCTTAAAAATGTTATAGCTAAGTTTAAAACTATTAGCTTTGTTTTTTTAATTTAAAAACTATAATTTTGCAGCTAAATATTATTTTAATTGTTTTTATATTATTATTATTTAAGTTATTTTTAACGTTTAAAAAGCTGTTTTATAATTAATTTATTTAAAACCCCGAATTTTTAAGCATGAAAATAGCTTTTTAAACAAAATAATTAATACTATAGCTTTATTATTAAAAGTTATATATTAAGTAATATATATGTAAACATTAATGTTAAATAAAATAACTAAGCTTAAAAAAGCTAATTATATATTTAGCAAACGCTAAAAAAACAAAAAATAAACGTTTATAAACTAAAAAAGTGTTTACTTTTAACAAAAAAACAAATTTTTAAGTCTTAAAAAAAAATAATAGTTTAACAGGTTAAAAAAATAATAAAAGTAATAGTTGTTAAATAAAGGCATTTAAACGCATACGTTATTATAATACATATAGCAATATTAATTATAATGCGCGCATATGTATAATAAATATAAAAACATTTAATAAAAAATTTTTTAATTAATTTAAATTAAATTAATTGCATTATAATTTTTTTTTTTAAAATGCAACTAAAATAAGTTTTAAAAACTAAACTATTAAATAATTTAAACTATTAACTAATAAATTACGTTATATAATTCTTTTTTTAATATATAAACTAAACTTTTAATATTTATTTTAATATTATTTTTGTTTTTAAATAAATAAATTAATTTGTTATTAAAATTAACTAATTTGGTATTAAAATTTTTTTTTTTTTATTTGAGTTAATTTTTTTATTTAAAAAAAAGGTTGTAAAATCGTTTTTATAATAATAATAAAATGTTTTTTTATGTTACGTTTAAAAAGTTTTTTAAGGTTAAATATAATATAATATATATTTTGTATAATAAGTTTTATATAAAATTAAAGCTTGTAAAAGCAAAAAATAGTATGCAAAGCATACTTAAATAAATTATAATAATATAGGCAAACAGAATTAAAAAAAGCATATTTTAATTAGTAGTTTAATTAATAGTGCATTTAAATTATAACAATTATTTTTTTTTTCTGTAATAAGTTATTTTAATTTAAATATAAAGCCAAATGTTGTTATAAGTAGTATTAGTATAATTAAAAATAAAATTATAACAAAGTATAATATAAAATTAAAAGCTAAAAATTAATTAAAATTAATAAAAAATAGGTGTAAACAATAAAAAAAGTAGTATAAACAATAAAAATTTTATGCATTTTAAATAATTTTTAAATATTTGGGCTTATAATAACGCGTTGTTTTAAACGCAAATTATTTAGCAAGCTAATTTAAAAACAAAGTATATAGCTTATTATATTTTTTTTTTTTCTTTTTTTTTTTTTTTTTTTTTTTTTTAGCTGCTGCTAATATTTTTTGTTAGTTTTAGCTTTAGTTGCTGCTAATTACTTTTTTATTTTAATTATTTTTAAGCTTTATTTATTTATTTATTTTATTTAAATTACTATTTTAATTATTTATTATTTTTTTATTATGCTTTTTTGTTATTAACGTTATTAAATTTGCTAAGCGCGCTAGCATAAGTTTAGCTATTATAAAAAGCTTTTTTATATAATTAGTTTTTTTATATATTATTAATATTAAAGCGCTATAACGTATGCGTTTTAGCTTTAAGCTAGCTTGTTTTTAAAAGTTTTATATATATATAAAAAAATAACTTTGTTTTTTTGTACTAGCTGCAACAAAAGCTATAAAACTTGTTAAGCTATAAGTTGTTTTATATTATTTTTTTTATACAAATTGTTATTTATAATTTACATTTTTTTTATAATGCAATTTAAAGCTGTTTAAATATTAAAGCTTTTTAAATAAAGTAAATATATGTTTTAAGCTTGTTACATTAATAATAATAACTTTGTTTTGCTAATTAAAACTAATATAAATGCTAATGTTTTTTAAGCAGGTTTAAAAGCTTATTATAAAAAAATTATAGCTGCTTAATTTTAGCTTTTTTAAAGTTTTTATTATTTTTTTACAGTTTATTAAGCTATATATAATATAATTAATAAAATTAAAAATAACAAAATAGCTATATTTTTTTTTATTTTATTTATTTTATTTTGTTAATTTAAATATAATTAAAAACATTTTTTAGCTTATAAAGCATATATAGCTAAATAATGCTGTTTAATATATATATATTTTTTTTTTATTGCTATTAGCGCTATTAATAATTATTATAGTTTTTGTTTTATATTTAAAACTAATTTGCTTAAACTATAAAGCAGCGCATTTAATATTATTAAGCAATTATATTATGTTTTTAGTTTTTAAACATTAGTTATACTGCTTAATATTTAGCAGTAAAACAATTTGCTAAAAAAATTAAAAATTTTATTAAAACTAATATTAATAACGCGTTTTAAAATGTTTGCAATAATAAATTAAAGCATAATAATATATTTAAATTTAATATTAAATAAAGTTAAGTTTAGTTAGCATATAGCTTATTAATAAAGCGCAAACATTTTTAAAGTTTAAAATAATAAGTTTAATTTTTATTATATTAAAATTTTAGGTTTTGTTAACGTTTTTTAAAACTAATATTTTAAAAATTTGTTAAAAATTAATTAATTTAGTTTTAAAATCTTTTTATGCTAAAAACGCTAGCTTTAATAGCTTTAATTTTTATTATTTTTTTTTATAACTTTATTATTTTTTAAATTTTTTAATAA
>MU377401.1:0-14758 GCA_022495195.1 Xylaria digitata
AGTACCCCTGCATATAAAGTAGCCTACAGGGTACGCCAAGCCAAAGTGCGAAACTTGCTTGTGTGCGAAACTAGCTTGTGGGATGCGTTATATTATTTTTAAATTTTTATAAAACTTAAATATTTTTTATTATAAAAAGTTTTTTATTTTAAAATTGTTTGTTTTTAGTTTTATAATGTTTATTTAAAACATAATTAGTTTTTTAAAGCTTTTTGTTTTTTTAACGCAAAAAAACGTTTTTATATATTAACTTTTACATAGCTTTTACAATTAAGTTAATAAAATTTAAAATTTTTGTTAAAAAGCTTAAAAAATAATTTTAAACTTTAGTTTTAATAAAAATTAATTGCTGTTTAATTTTTAATATAATAATAAACGTTTTTAAAATTTAAAATTAAACTAAAAGCTTAAAGTTATTAAACAGCGTTTTAACTGTTTTTTTAAATATTTAATGCAAATATAACTTTATTTGTATTTAAAAGCATAATTTTAACTGTTTTAAAACCCGATTTAATGTTTTGTTTTATAAATATATAACGTGGTTTATAAGCAAGTTGTTTACTTTTTACTACTTTTTAATTTTTAATTATTAAAAACTAATTAAATTTTAAATTATATTTAATTTTATATTTTTTTTATAAGTTTTTAAATTATAGTTAACGTTATTATATTGTTTATATTGTTATTAACGTAACGTATTTAGTTTATTATTATTATAATTTTTTAGTTATTTTGTTTATATTAACTTTTATGTTTTTTTTTAAACAATATAATTTAATGCATTTTTTATAATAAAGCTTTTTTTATTTTATAACCGTTTTTTTTTTGCTTTTTTAATACATGTTAAAAGCTTTATTTGTTTTATAAAAAGTTTAAATTTTTTTGTTTGCAAAAATAAATTAATACGCTAACATTTAATTTGCTTTTAATAGCTAGTTAACAACTATACAAATTTTAATTAAAAAGCTTTTTTAATGTTTAAAAATTTACTTTTTTATAAAATTTAATTATATAATTGTTTTAATTAAAATTTTTTACGTTTAAAAAACTTAAAGTGCAAAAAAATTAAAAGCTTTTAAAATTAGCAACAGCGTTTTTATTTGCATATTTAGCATTAAAATTACTGCTTAAAAGTTATATAATATTAATTTTAATTTTTTAAAGCTTTTTAAAATGCTTAACGTTATTTACAAGTTAATAACGCACTTTTTATCAACTTTTTATCTTTTTATTTTATTTATATATTATTTTATAATAACATAATAGTTTAAAAATCTAAAAAAGCTAATTTATAGCTAGCAATTTAAGCTAAAAAATACAACTTTAAACTTTTTTTTTTACAAGCTTGTTTATATTTATAATGTTTTTAACTGTATATTAAAGCAAAAAATTAATAGCAACGCGTTTTACTACGTTATAAACGTTATAAAATAAAATTTAATAATGTTTAAAAAAAAATTATTGTTAAACATATTTTTAAGCTAAATGCGCAAGCGTTTTTATTTTAGCTTTATTATGTTTAAAAAATAGCTAATATTTTTTAACGCAAATATAACATATTAAAAGTTAGCGTTAACTAAACATTAAATTTTATATAATAACAATTTAACTTTTAAACGCGTTATAACTGCTAAATTAATTATTAGTAAGCTTTTAACAAAAATTTTGTAAGTTATTACAAATAGTTTAACTTTATAAAACGTATAATTAACAAATACAATATATAAATTAAAAATATTTATAATTTTAATAAAACAAAGTTTTTAATAAGCAAAATAATTACTAAAATAATTATTATAAGCTTTAAAAAACGTAAACGCTTTTAATAAGCTAAGCTTAAAAATAAAAAATAAGTTATTACAAACTAAGCTACTAATTTTTAAAGTTAAACAATGCTGCTATATATTATTTTTTTAAACAAAATTTATTTTATATTTTAATTTTAAATAGTTATAAAAGCTACTATTTAATACAATTTAAAAAATATTGCTAGTTTAACAATATTATTATGTTTTATATGCCTGCTTATTTGTTGTATAAGCTTTAGCTTTTTAATTTAGTTCTTTTTAATATTTTAAAACAGTATTATAATAAACATATTAAAAGTTTAATATAGCGCTATTAAACTTATATTAAAAAGCAAAACTTTTTTATAAGCTTTATATATATATTTATATATATATTTATTAAACAAAATATTTAATTAAATTTTAAAGCAGCTAAAATTATGCTTTTAAATATAAATAAAGTTATATTTGCGTTAAATATTTAAAAAATAAATAAAACATTTTTTTTAAACTTTAAACTACTATTTTAATTTTAGATTTTAAAAACGCTTACTATTACATTAAAAACTAAATAGCAATTAACTTTTATTAAAACTAAAGTTAAAAATCATTTTTTAAGCTTGCTAATTAAAATTTTAAATTTTATTAACTTAATTATAAAAGCTACGTAGAAATTAATATATAAAAATGCTTTTTTGTAGCAAAAAAACAAAAAGCTTTATAAAACTAACTACATTTTAAGCAAGCGTTATAAAATTAAAAACAAACAATTATAAAATAAAAAACTTTTTATTATAATTAACGCTTAAATTTTACAAAAATTTAAAAACGATAAAATAGTTAAATCGGGTAATAAAGCTAAAAGTAATTGTTTAACAAAAAAAGTATAAACAAGTTAACAACGCTATAACATTTGTAATAAGTTTAAACATAATGCACAAACTTGCTAAATAAAAGTAAAAACATTTAATAAAAAAGATTATAATTAATTTAATTAATTTGCAAATGTTATAATTAAATTATTTAAGTTGGCATATAAAAAGTGCTAAAAATGCGTTATTAACTTGTAGTACGTTACTAACTTGTAAATGACGTTAATTTTATAAAAGCTATTTAAAATGTTTTTTTAAACATAATAAAAACTTTAGTTTAATAATATAATTAATATATAATTTAATAAATTTTAATATTTAATAGCTATATACTTTTTTTAATACATTATAAACTTTAATATTAAGGAGCTAAATTAAATAAAATAAATATAAAAATAAAAAAATAGTTATAATATTATGTTTTTTATTATATTGTTTAAATTTAGCTAAAATATAGCTTTTATATTAGTTTAATACTAATAAACAATATTTGCTTACTTATTTTAACACAATTTTATTATTAATTTATTTATTAAAACTAGTTATAAGCATTCAATTGCATAAAACGTTAATATTTTTATACTATTGCTAAAAATAATAAGCTTTTTACAAATAATTAACTATTATTTTTTATTTTTTATTATTAAGCTATACTGCTTTATGTTTTTTATGTTAATTAATATATATAACTATTATAATTAAAAAAATAACGCTTATTATAAACCTAGTTTTATTAAAGTTTTATATATATAAAACATTTAAACTATGTGTTTATTGTTTTAAAATCTTTATATAAAGCTTTTTAAAAGTTATATTTATGCATATAACGCTGTTTAAGCTTTAAATAACGTTTGGCAAAGTTGCTTGCTTAAAGCTTATTAACAACAGTAACATTATACAACTTTTAAAAAAATTAGCTATATTTTTAATTATTTAAATTAATAATATATTTAAAAAGCATATTTTTTTTTAATTAAATTAAAAACATATAAATTAGCGTATACTTTAGCTTTAACAGTTCGTTTGTTTATTTTGTTATATAATATTGTACAAAAAATATTATAAATTTTATAAACGCGTTAAACTAACATTTTTCAAAATAATTAAATAAGTTAACAAGCTAAAATAATTTTTGCTTTTTAATTTAATTTTAATATTAAATTATTAAAAAATCAGTATATAACAAAATAATAATATACGCGCTAAATAAAAAAGTAAACAACTTGTTTAAATAAATAACTTGCTTATAAACCACGTTATATTTTTTATTTTGTTAATTATATATATTATATAACTTAAGCTTTAATATTATAAATAAATTATTTAATAATTTTATATTTAATATTATATTTAAAAAGTTTTTTAAAGTTAAATACAATATAATATATATTTTATATAATAAGCTTTATATAAAATTAAAGCTTGTAAAAAAAAATTATATGTAAAGCATAACGCATTTTACAAGCTAGTTTTGCACACAAGCAAGTTTCGCATTTCTTTAGCGTACCCTATAAGCTAATTTATATGCAAGTATATGCCGGAGTACTTACTCTACTTTATTATAATTTTGCGAAAAAAAGTTGTACAAAAATAAACTTAGTATTATTAGGTTTGCAATAAAATAACAAATCTAATAATATTTTCTTTTATTTTCTAGCTATTTTATTTGGGCGTATAACTTTAAAAAAACAAATTTGCAAAAATTATTTTAGCGTAGTTTTTAATAACGCTTTAAATAAAATAGTTAGAAAATAATAAAAATACTATTAGATTTGTTATTTTATTACAAATTTAATAGTACTAATTGTTTTGCTGTATAATGTTTTTTTTACAAAGTTATTAAAAAGTAGAGTAAGTATTTTTATATAAAAAATTGGCTTACAAAGTACGCTAAAAAAAAGTGTAAAACTTGTTTATGTATAAAACTAGCTTATAAAATGCGTTACCTAAATATATTATAATAATATAAGCAAACAAAATTAAAAAAAAACACACTTTAATTAATAGTTTAGTTAATAATACACTTAAATTATAACATTTAACGTTTTAGTTTAATAAAAATTAAAGTTTTTGTTTAATATTAAGTTGTTAACCTATATATAATATTATATTTATTATTAAATAAGTTAATATTTGTTAACATTATAAAGATTTTTATGCTTATTACAAGTTTTATATATAAAGGTTTAGTTTAAACGCATATATTAAAAAAGCATAAACGTTTATTTAAGTTTTAACAATATGTTATACGCAAACTAACTACTTTAACTAAAACTTAAATAGCTGCTTAAACTTATGCTTTTAAAGCTTAACTAATATGTTATACGCAAATTAGTTATTAATTAAGTTTTAAAGCTAAATAAAAGCATAAAAAACTTTTAACTACTTTAAAACTACTTTTTTTATAAAAAGTAAAAAAATAAAGTAATAAGGAAAATCTTTTGCAGTAAACACATAGCAAAGCGGCCCTTATATAAAGGTTGCTAGCTAGGTTTATACAAGTGTTAACTTGTTTAAACGTAAAACAAACCATTAAATTAATTAATTAACAAAATAACTAAGTTAACAGTTTAATAAAACAAGTTAATTAAATTGTTATAAAGCTAAGTTAATAAATACTTTAGCAATAAAAATAGGTTTTAGCTATTTTTAGCTTAGTTAAGCTGTTTGTAAAGATTATATAAGCATATAACTTTAATGTTAAATGTTTTTAAATAATCGAAATAAAAAGCAAAAAGGACCGCCGCTAAAATTTGCTTAGTTAAAGCTTTAAGCAAATCGAGTTGCAAAAAAGCAGAATCGGCTCTTTTAAAAGCGGGACTTGGCGTTAAAAGCCAGAACTAATGGCAATCTTGTAGTAAAAATGCAGACTATTTCGGCTTTACAACTCTGATTTTGTAGCAGTATGACTACGGAACTAAAAGCACGCACCTCCGTAGTGTTGCCGGGGTGGCAGGCAGACTTGGGTGTGATCGCCGACACCTCAGACCTTTCAGGATCTTCTACACTCTCCTTAGCCATTGAAAAACGTTCTAACATTGGAGTAATCTCCATCTGCATGATCCCAGAGCAAATTCCGGATTATATATTTACATCCTGTATATAACAAGAGTTCAGGCAACGCCTCAGAATCCGAATTAACTGCCACCAATTTCTAGCATAAACATCTTTACCTACCATAACCATGGCCAATACTCCTCGATAGACATCGAGCATTTACTCCGATACTTTCAAGCTTGAGACCCTCTTTCAGCGACTGTCTCGGACTACCTGGGAGCAA
The DNA here is from genome assembly GCA_022495195.1 of Xylaria digitata. NCBI lineage: Eukaryota > Fungi > Ascomycota > Sordariomycetes > Xylariales > Xylariaceae > Xylaria > Xylaria digitata. The sequence goes on from MU377401.1 coordinate 5,940, forward strand.
GAGATACGCACAATCGAAGCACTAGAAGATGAGAGAGACTTCTGGCGGGTTGGTAAGCCTTGGATCCGAATGGCGGCCAATGACAGCGGGGTGGCGCACGTATTTCGTCGTCCAGCTGAAGCTCCCATGACCAAAATAAGAGATGCCCTTGTCTAGGGTGCATTGTGACGAGCTGCAAGTGGCATCCATGATCTCGACCAAGGCCCGGAGAGCACTGAGTCTTGTGAGAAGAAGCTTGAGCTGACGGTCTTGATTCGTTAGGGAACAACTTGCCGATGAGACACCTGTATTCGGACGTGCGTATACGTTGCACGAACCTCTCCCACTGCGTCATTGAAGAGCTGGGATTCAGCAAGCAGCCATCCTAAGGCATGAATGCAGTAGGTACTATGTCTCTCGTCCCGTCTGCGGCCGGGCGCAGTGTTTTGCGTCTCCCTTTCACCCTCACCTCACTCTCCTCGTCGAGCGCCCTTCGATTCCGGGTGTCGATCGTCTCACGCATCTGCTTACGAGCATGATTCGCAGGGTTGTGGTTATCGGCCCGGTTGCACAGCGCGCATCGACAATATCGTTGCGCTAACCCCCGCCGGGCAAGAAACAGCAGAACAGCACACTTTGAGGACGCAACCAACGCCTTTGCGCTGGGCACTTTGCGTCGCCTAGCTCCCTACATGGCGGCTCTGCAACTCGTTCCCTGGCATGAAACTCACGCTGACAGACTGCATCAAGTGGACCAAGAAACCGGGCAAGCCCCAGGACGTCGCCGGGCACATTTCAGATGTCACAACCTAGAACAAAAGATGTCATTAGGAAACTCACCGCCAAGGATGCCCTCTACCAGATCGTTGTCGCAACCTTCGTCAACGAGGTCCGCCTTGTCGAGCTCCGGAAGACCATAGTAGTCCAGACTAAGATCGGCGTGGACTCGGATCTTCTCTTCCCATGGTTCAAGCCGCTGTTCTTCTGGAAGGAGACGGCATGCCGTAAGCGAGGGCATCCGCAAAAGGTTCCTGACGCGGTATGATATGGCAACATGGGATCAGGTCGCGCAGCCCCTATTCAGCACTCTGCGCCGCAACCAGCGGGATGCCCTCATCGCCTTCCCGTTGGTGCAGAAGCCGCACCGCCAGTTGGGTTGCGAGATGCCGACAGCCTGTTTGAGTACTTCCTCATTGACGTGGAGATAGGGTCGTACCTGCAGATGTCACGGATCAAGTAGGCTATCTCAATGGCGCAGCCGTTCGTGCAGCGGTGCCTGTTGGCGCTTGAGGACCACCACGGCCTCCGCAGGCGTCCCCGTGGACAAGCAGCGCGGGTCCTGGATGGAGAACTGCCGCTTGTGGGAGGCCAACCGGAAGGTCTTCCATGGCCGAGCTGCGGCAGAGCCGGCTGGCGCCTATGTACCGGCTGAAGCACTTCATGCAGCTGCTGGGTGAGGACCTGGGCAGGGGTCCCGAGCGAGCACGCCAATTTCTCAGAGCTGCAGAACCGCTACAGCCAGCTGCTTGATAATGCCGGCTTCAAGTACATATTATTTGAGAGCTAGAGGCATAGATAAGGCGAATGATGTGGTGTCGCGGAACTTATCAGATTGATATTTTCGATTTTTAAATCTTCGCTTCTAACACCTACGTAGCTAGATCGATACGCCTAAAATCTAATAGTTGTCTATCATGTTTTTAAAATAACGGATGCAACACTCCGATTTGAAACGACAGCACCCGCCTAGAATATCACAGGCACCCTCTTATATTTAGGGGGCTAATTCTAACAATACTGTACCTGCACACGTGAGCATCACTCATAATATCCTAGATCAATCCTGCCGTAAACAAGAACGGCGCCCTCAATGTATTATGCTGCTTAAATGCATCCGGGGATAAGCCGACTGGCCGGATGATTCTGCTGTCTGCAGGAGATATAATGCGACCTTTGGCGCGGATACTAATTATAATAAGACAGCAGTCAAACCAACCCCAACACCGAAAGTTAAAAACCCGACTGTGAAGCCATCCAGATGGGACCACAAACTCCGCGCAGTGCTGCTACCAGGCTCATTGCTGCTGCCCGGCCCAGTGTTACTGCTACTGCTACTGCTAGGCGCTCCATCAGTGGCGCTCTGACTTGCAGACGTGCTGCCGGCTAAGCTTGCCAGACTCGTCGCTGCGCTGGGCGTTGGTAAAACGAGCGTCTCGGACAGCTCACTGAAGTAGGTCGATGCGGCGTCCGCATCTGTCGTTCTGACACTGAAAACACTCGACGTCGTGCTTCGACTGGACGTGACGATAGACGCGTCGAAAGCAATAGAATACGTCCAATAATAGTACCAATACCACCACGTCACTGTCCAGTAATAGTACCGTGTGCTGGTGAACGTGTATGTCCTCGTTGTCGTAGTAGTGCTGGCGTAGCTGGTTATACCATACTCGTCTACAAAGGCGGTACAACTCGAGTCGGTGCAGCAGAACGGATCGACGGGATCGTCGGGGTAGACGTAACAGTTGTTGCCGGGATTGCAGGAGGACTCATCAGAGCAGCAATCGCCACTGAGAGGGTAGCAGTGGTTTTGGCCACAGCATCCCTCATCGGCGTCGCACGCGCCACCGGGGCAACATTTGTCGCCTTCCTTAACGCAGCCGCCGTACGAGCAGCAAAGATAACCATCTTCACAGCAAACATCTGGGCAACAAGAGGAACCACCGGGGCAGCAGCCGCTGCCGTCTATATCAGACGTTAGTACGTGCCTTTCTGAAAAACCTCGGAGTTGGCGTCACTGACCGGGGCAGGCCCCGTACCCTGCTTCGCAGGCACGCTTTCCCAGCAGAGCATCAAGGTCACTGCGGCCGTCAAGTAATGAGCGTACAGCAACTACGCCCAACGTCTTTTTATGCTTGAACTGAGGTTTCACGTGGACACGACCAATGGCTTCCTCGACTTCGTAGTGAACACCAACGCGACCTTCTAGTGCCGGGTCAAAGTCGACCACTATGTCTCCAGCGTTAGCCGCCGCAAGCGGAATGAGGAGGAGCAGACTTGAGAATCGCATTTTCACGCCTTGGCAATCTCAGCCAAATTGACCTCGATAGCGAGAGAACAAGGGGAATGCGGTGTCAGGTTCTCTCATCGATTGCATGATGGCCTGCCCTCCTTTTAAGTCCACGAGCGACATGAGGCTGTAAGTATTGGCGGCTGCGAAGGACCGATACGAGCAATACGTAGTGAACATCGCTAACCGAGTGTAAATCAGGGTGCGTGGCTCTCATCCGTGCACCAGTTATATTATCAAGCCATGAGCATGTGCGGCTGATGTGGTATCGGCCATTCTGACGAAGGATCCTCCGACAGCTCGAATCATCATAGCCCTGCCACATTTGAAACTATCATTGGCTAGGAAAGGGGATGGCTTAAGCCTCTTGGCTTACTCTGGTCGCGCCAAGACGCCTCCCCCTCCTCAATGGACGCGGGGTAGCTGCTCGCAAAAGGGTTCCTCGAGACTGAGTGTGGTGGTCGCCTTGGGAAGGATGAAGTTCCACCACGAGTGTGTGATTAGCCAACTGCGTAGTCCCCTCGTTTTCCCCGGAAGGGGCTGCAGCTTATTCAGCTTCTCTAGCCGCGTTTTAGATGCAACAAGAAATGTATTCCATCACCGTGGAAACGAGGGGTATTGTTGCCCTACCTACAGTACCGACCTACAACTCTAGCCTTAGGGTCAAGTTCTTCACGAGCTGTAGCAAATTTCACTCTCATGGATACACTTTGAGAGTGCTCTAGGCTGGTTTACCTGTCGAAGGCCACGATAAAAACATGCCTCGGCATCTGTCCGAGCTTTGACACTAACGGGTTAAGTCGCCATAACATATAATTCTATTATTGCCTGCCTTAAACCAATGCGAGCTAGGGTAACCCCCGCAATTCAATAGCCGCCCGTTGTCTTTCCCGCGCAAATACAGAAGATCTATCCCCTGCCAGCTTCGCCATAGTTGCGTCAGACCTTCTCTTCCTCTTTCGGTTTGCTGAGATGGCGCCTAGTACAGTTCGACGCTTGACAAGCTCTGCCCGCTCGAAATCAATCACCATCACTTGACCAGTCTCCTCATTCCACAGCATGTTGCGAGGCATGAGGTCTCTATGCAAGACCCCATGTTCATGGACCGCTCGGGCTGAGCAGTCAATGAGTTGAGCAATGTATGGCCTGTTCTCGGTGGTAAGGTGCTTAGAGATGAGCTCTCCTCCGAAACTGAGAAACATCATGTGAACGAGCTCCGCAATCCCCTCATAGAAATAGGGAGTCTCCAGGTCTATGTTGCCCAAATAAACCGGCACGTAAATGCCCTGGACTGGACGGAGATGCTCGTAGATGGCAGCCTCCCTTTTGAGGCGATGAACAAAGTCGATAGGGGTGGATTTGGCAGCTACGGTGTATCCGTGCGATCTCAGCCTGACCAGGAATAGGACGCCGCATGCTCCAGGAACACCCACAGGCTTGCAGTTGGTATCCAGGTCTTTTTGAGAGTTGTTGGCGAATGAGAACAGGGAGGTAGGTAGGTCAATCCGATGACAGCTTCCCCCATGATCTCGCACATTTGGACACGACGTGTCGAGCGGACCCCTTTCGACTAACCCGAGTGGGCACTTTTGGGTGCAATACTGTCCACTCTGGTTCCCCTGGTGTGATTTACGACTGGACGGGCTGCCAGCGGTGGCCTGGGAACGAGATGGGTCTTGGGGTAAGGGTCGCTGTCGGCTCGGAGTGTCCGGATCAGGCTCCTCGTCACTAGGATCACGTTGATCCTGTGGTTGCCAGCAGCTGGGAGATCCAGTTTGAGCCGGTCTTCGTCGGAGCCGGACAGGAGACATACGAAGGAATTCATCATGCCGAGGCGGTCGGTACTCCGATGACGAGGCGTCTTCTAGAGGAATGGTATCTAGCAGGTCGTCATACACCACCTCCCAGCTGTTCAGTTGAGCGCGGCCTCGGCCCGCCACTTCTGGCTCCGAGGCGGCGTCTTCAGCGCCCGAAGGGTGAAAGCCAGCATCTGCCTAACGGCTGTCAGATGCAGGCGATTTGTACTGTCCGAGTCTGGTGCCCATCAGGTGGTTGCCCCGACGTCACCCTTCGGGACGAATAGGAAATAGTGGACCGTCCTAGGATCATCGGGCACCCGTAGGAAGACGAATGCTTCGCCGGTGGACACGCAACCGTATTCCAACCCAATTTTGACCATATAAGAAAACGCTTGTATGATGACCGCAGCCATTAGTTGGCGAAAGCGCTCCCGCGAAGTATCGGTTTCGCGACACCGGATCACGTCGTCGAGTTCCATATCATCTAGGCCCTCGTAGATGTAACCGAGCGGAAGCTTGTGTGGTGCCTTGTATTCGGTGATGAAGGCGGCAACGCGATTCTCTGTCTAACGATCGTGTCGGTACAAATACCACATTGTGGGAAAAGTCCGAGATGATTGTAGGGTGGGTCGGCCATGATTAAAATGATAGAATTGAATAGAATCTGAAGCTGTTGTATGTGTATGATGGCATGATGATTCGGCTACTCTGACGCTGAGAAAGTTAAGGACCAAGAAATGAGCTTCGGGTGAAGAGCGGTGATATATCCTCAGCCACCGCCACAGATGGCTGGGCCTAGGGGTGACTCGACTGTTTGTAATGGCGCGCTTTATTGCTGGGACCAGCGCTGGGGCCCTGGCTTTCGGACATGAATAGTTATTAATCGAACATGAAACCTAAACCATTTCTAACATCCACTTCACAAAGACCACCACACTGCTCATCTACTAACCTAATTTGTATAGGAAAGCAGATCCTGGTTAAAATAGAGCAGATGGCAGGATGGGTTTATTCAACAGTCAGGTGGCTATGCGCGACAGAAAACAAACGCAACACCACCAAATTTGTATGGCAATTGATTTGCCAGATGTTTCGCTAGTGTCAAAACGCGGTACGCGGTAACTAAACCCTCCAGTGGCTCCTGTACCCTTTGAGATACCTTGGTTTGGTGTGGTTTACTGCTAATTCTTTGTACCTTAGGGAGGACCGCTTCCCCGCCACCTACTTGTTACTAAGGTAGTAAAGCCGACGTGATTTTGCAGTTCGCTTTAGGTTGACAAGGGTCTGCTTGCAATTCTATACAAATTTGGTAAGGAAACAAGCGATCAGTGGTTGGAGTGGGGCGATCGCTAAAAGGAGTTTAGGTTCATGTTCGATTAATTCTTCATGTCCGAAAATCAGGGCCTACGGAAGGTACGAGGGACAGTGCATAGGGAGACGGCAGGCAGCGACTTGCCCTATGCGTCCAACAGTCTAGCTGACAAGATCCTGTTGAAGAACTTCTAGGAGAACGGGAACGAGGAGACTTTGGCGTCAAATTTACGACATGGGTAACTACGGCCGGTCGTCTTTATACCGTGCCATCTGATGGCGTAGTTAAGTATGGGATATCCGACATGGCCGAGACGTTCCAGTCAAAAACCCCATTGGGGCCGCGGTTCCCATCACATACAGAGCGTTCTCTCCAGATTTCACTAAACTGGTCATTAGAGATGGAAGTAGACGAGTCTACCTCCTGGCGTCACAGGACCCCGGGGACGAAGACCCGGCATCGAAACCGGCAGGTGTCTCAGCAGGGCTCTTGCATATACCAATGAGCGGCAGCAACCAACATGCTATCCGCCGACCACGTCCGTTTCTCCCCCATCCCGAACTGCTTCCTCCAGGTATTGCAACCCGTAACGGGACCTCCCATAAGCTTACGGAGGGCCAGGAGAGTGCCAGGGAATACATTCAAAGTGCTCAGCTCGTACTCCACATAGTCCCTACGGTAGGCACTGTTCGGGGTGTAGGCTACGCGGCAGCTTTACCATTTCGAAAAGAAGCACACTTCAACGAGGATCTCAACGAGCCCTAGCTACTTTCCAAAGCAAGCAACAAGACCGTCAACGATCGACACATATAGCAGACCCTGGTAAGAGTAGGCTATTACGACAGCTAAATCAAGAGCACAACCGATAATTCTATACTAATAGATATACCCAATCTATCAACGGCTACGATGACAAGCGGGACTCCGGCCTCACTCGGGGTGTAGAAAAGAAGCTAATTTGCATAGCTTCTAAAACCCGCCTTATTGGTTTATTGCGGCGGCAAACAGGTGACCGAGAATCAGCAGCTTATCGGCGTTGTGCTTCTCCATGTCGGACTCGAGGGCCGGACCGATGGCTTTCTACCAAAGGCTTCGGGACGCCAGATTTGGGAACGATCGTCGTATCGTAGCGAAGGTGGATGTTGTATGACTCCGGGACGCGCTTCATAGTTTCTAGATCGGTGCGATCGAAAGAATAGGGGAACGCTAGCTCGGATAAAGACTGCGCTTTAGTCATCACAGCGAGTCTAAAGCAACTTTTCTGTGATTTAGCCTCAATTTCCACTGCATGGTGTATTGAATCCAACGAGGGGGTTGTTCTTTGTATGACTGGCCTGGGATCCAGTCCTCGTACGGTAGAAATGGAAGCGCATTTGAGGCCAGTCGCAATGGGCTGCGCTGCGAGGGGTCGGGAGAGGGTTCGCTTTCAGGACTAGAAGCATCGTAGATCTGATGGTTAGCATCATTGTCGCCAGATCAGTCGTTTACAGAGCCGTCCGCGCCCATTATCAATTGGTACTGAAGGGAGAATAGAAATGACTCTCGACATGAGTCGGAGGACACCTTGCCCCATGCGGCTGAAAATGTGACCTAGGGTCCTAGCGGGGAAGACCCTTGCCGCCAGGACGCCGACACTCTCACATATTGTATTCATCATCGTCTCCAAAACCGGCTCTCAAATGCGTGAAGCACCCTTCATTGTCGATATGTCTTGATCCGATAACGACCGACCCATGTCGCTTGCCGCATCTCACTACAGATCCTGACGGTATAGCCGCTTCACAGCGTCATGGCTAGCACCCGGCATGGAGCTCGACATAGAATCTTCTCGGCTCGCTATGGTTCGCGCCATACTGTTGATGCACATCAGAGCTTATGGGAACCGCGCCTTGCTGATGACCGAAGATGCCCAACAATACTATTCCATTGAAAGACCGCGCTTTGCAGCAACATGCAGGAATGACCCTCGAAATGCGCAACCCATCGCCGATGTCCTCGAGAAGTGGGCTGTGTTGTTCGTCATTCGAATGTTACCAAGGTCTACTCGAAGCACACCACGAAGCTCCTTTCTCTCTACCCGGATCGCACGTATCTCTCTCAGCTGCCTGTATGGAGCCACCGCAACCCTACACATGACAATATTATTGACGCTTTGCGGGTGCCTGGAGGTGCCAATGCGAGCAACTTCGTCTACATTCACTTCTCCAGCAACGGGACGCGCGGTACGACCGTCTTTTCGGGGTTGAAGAACCACCGCCTCGATGATGAGGATCGAGCCTTGGTGCCCAACGACATCACCGTGGCAGAGAGTATGTACGTCGGGGACCTCGAAATGGGTCATTCTCCTGCAAGCGATGGTAGACTCTGGCCCGGTTGTGACGGTCGTCCTGGGCTGCCACTCGGGTGGCACCGTCCGAGATGAGGACAGTCCAGGGCCCGGCGAAACACGCAGTATCCCAAAAATATACAAGTCGGGCCCCAACTCGACCCGCCAGGGGCTATAGGCCGTATCGTGGACTGGGGGGGGGGGGGGGGGGGAAAGCCCTTTTGTATGCGCCAACCCACACCCATCGGCGTTAACAAACCCAGCAAGAAACAACAAAACACCCCGCCAATACCCCCAAACCCCAAAAATACAGTATAATAAAAAACCAAAAAAAAA
>MU377402.1:0-18654 GCA_022495195.1 Xylaria digitata
ATTTGAAATCTACGTTTAGTTACAAATCTAATGGTATATTTTATTAGTTTATAAAGTAAAAACTAGTAAAGTTATTAAATTATCACGTGATAACGTACGGACGATATTTGTATGGCAAAAAAAGTGATCCGGTCAATTAGGGGATGCGTTATATAAATTATGTTTTGTTTTTTATACTTTTGTTATTTTTATAACCTTTTTTTTAAGTGCTAATTTAGCTGCTTTTTGCTTAGTTATAAGCTTTTTAATAATTTAAGCTTTAAAAGTTTTAATTTTTGTTTTTAAAAACGTAATTTTTTTAGCTTTTTAGTTAAAAGCTGTTACGAACAGTTAATAAGCCACTAAACTGTTCGTTGTTTAGTTTAAGTGGCTTATATTAGCAGGTTAAGTCGGGTTAGGTTAGGTCCGGTTAAGTTTAAACCGGTTAGGTTTAGTGTGGCAACCGCCACAAAAGCTTTTATAAAAAATTATTAAAAAAAAAATAAGTTTTAACTAGTTTTTAAATAATAGTTTATAATTATTAAGTTTTAAAAAATGTTTTAATAATTATTTTAGCTATTATTATTAAAAAATTAAACGTAATAAATTGTTTTTTAATAATAAAAACTAAGTTAAAAACTTTAACAATTTTTTTTTTTAAGTATTACGTATTTTAAAAATAACAGCTTTTAGCAGTTTTTTAGCTATATTTTAACAGTTGTTTATGCTTTTAAAATAGTTTTAAAGTTAAAAACTTTTTTATAAGCTTTTTTATATGTTATTATTATATTTTTTTTTTAAAAGCTTTATGTTAAAACGTTTTATAAAAGTTTTTTTAATTTTGTTTTTTATATTTTTTTTTAAATAAATTAAAAACTTTAATATTTAATAGCTATAATAAAGTTTATAAAATAAAAGCTATACTTTATTTAATAAACAAATATAAAAAAATTTATTATTTATATAAAAATTATAATATGGTTTATAAACGAGGTATTTATTTAAGCAAGTTGTTTATTTTTTTTATTTAATGCATACATTATTATTTTGTTGCATAATAATTTTTTAACAACTTAATGTTAAAATTAAATTAAAAAGCAAAAATTGTTTTAGCTTTTTAAGCTATTTAATTATTTAAAAAAAATTTAGTTCGACGCGCTTATAAAATTTACAAAATTTTTTATATAACATTATATAATAAAATAAACAAACAAACTGTTAAAGCTAAAGCATGCGCTAATTTACATGTTTTTAATTTAATTAAAAAAAATATGCTTTTTAAATAACATAGTTTATAAACAAGTTGCTTATTTAAACAAGTTGTCCACTTTTTTATTTAACGCGTATAACGCATCCCTCAATTAACTTGGCCACCCCATTGAATGGGCCACCCCCCTGCTACGTACCACTACATAATATTATATATAAACCTTTAAATAACTTTATTAATAAAAATTATAAAAATATAAAGAAAACACTATTAGATTCGTAATTAAATAAGGAATCCAAATATATAAGTCTTTTCATTATATTTATATCATAACAGTTTTAAAAAATAGAAAAGATTTAAAAGATTATTTTATATATAAAAACGTATACAATTCGACAATATAATAACTTTACCAATTTTAATCGTATAATAAAATAATTTATACCGTTAGATTTGTAACTAAAAAAGGAATTCAATAATATTTTTGTTTATTTTATAGCTAATTTATTAAGCGAGTTATTAAGCAATACGCTAATATAACGCTAAGCAAAGATTATTTTAGCGCTTATTTTAGCGTATTGCTTAATAACTTAATAAATAAAATAGTTATAAATAAAAGGAATATATTATTGAATTCCTTTTGTAATTACAAATCTAACAATATAATTTATTTTATTATAGGACTAAAACTTGTAAAGTTATTAAATAGTCATGTGATAAAGCATAGACGATTTTTGTATGGGTTCTGTTACAATCGTGTAAAATGCTTTACAATATTGTATTAATATTATAAACTAAGATTTTAAGCTAAAGAAAAAAAAAAGAAAAGGGATAGCAAAGCTTGCGATTTTTTAAAATTAAATATAATATAATTACTACTTTATAAATTGTAGTTTATACGTTTTTTATTAATATAATAGTTTAATAATAGTTTATATGTTATATTTCTTTATTAAAACAGAAATACAGATCAAAATTTATATTAATACTAAGTATAGCGTTTAATTATTATAGCTTTTTTTGACTTTTTAGCTATATTATTATTTAAGTAGTTTTTTGCGTGTTTATTTGCGGCAGCTGCACACATTTATTTTTTTAGTTTAATTAATAGCTTTAAAGCTTTAAAGTGTAATTGTGACAGCCTGTCAGCCTGGTAGACACCCTTTTACAGCTGTTATGGTTGCCTAGTGGTCTGTGGGTTCTACGGACCTACCACACACAACCTATATTCTTTTATTTCACTCCACACATTTCTTCCTTTTCCTTTCTTTTTCTTTATGCTGTATATTATTTCCTAGTGTAAGGTAAAGTTAGTTAATCAACTATACTGCTGCCACTATAGCTATCACAATATACAGCATTATTTTTTAGTGTTTAAAAAAACGATAAATTTTTTTAAAAGAAAAAAACCAACCAAGTACTAATCCGATTAAGCTATAGCTAATCCCCAACCAAAATAGCACAAAACGCCGACGTAGCCGATCAGGCCAAAAAGCAAGTTCGCTTTAACCCTAAACTAATTAAAAAATTTAAACTAAAGCACAAGCTAAAATATAACAACAACATTTGTTATGCTTTTAACCAACTATTTTTTACTAAAAAAAAGAACTGTTAGCAGTCGTCTGCCTACACCTACACTAAAAGCCAAAAACTATTTATTAAACCCAACTATAACTCTTATAAATACTTTAAGGCAAAAGTTATAAGCCTGTCGCAATTTAATAAAAGCCGTTACTTTACGAGCACTTTTAACAATGTTTTTAAAAACCTATAAAAACGCATAAAAACCCAAGCGGCCTACTTTGCTAAAAAGTATAGCATTAACGCTGCCATGCTTTTTACTGCCCTTACTAAAATAAAAAAAAAGGTTTAGCCTTGCTATAATAAACTAATCGACCGCAAGCAGTTTGTAAAACTAGCTAACAAAAACTTTGCAGCGCTGTTTTCTAAATTTAAACAGCGCACTATTTAAGCTACCGCTTTTTAAAGTGTAATAAAAAATCTATACCTTATATTTAAAAACTACAATAAAAATATAAGTCTGCTTTACTATTAAGCTAACAAGCTAAATAAACAAACCGTATTTTTCAAAGTTAAAAAAGCTGCTTTTTAAGCAAAACTTGTAAAGTTAATACAAGGCAAGTCAAAAAACGCAGCGCTTTAAAACTCAAACTTTTACAACTAAATCGCTGCAAAAATTTAAAAAGCTTGGGCCGCTAAAATTAAGAACTTGAAAAAGATTAACAAAGCTTTGCGCAGCAAAATTATTAGATTTGCTAGCTATATTAGTATAAAACCTAAAAATCTGCCGAAAGATATTAGTAAAAGCAAGGACCCAAAAAGCAAAAACAAAAGCAGAAGCAAAAAACTCAACCAAAGCGACCGCAAAAGTACCTCCGCATTAGGCATTTCTAACTATATAAAAGGAGGCACAAAGTTGTCGGCCAAAGTTAAAAACCTTTCTGTTTTTACTAACAATAAACCAGGACTAAACAAAGCAAAAGTCCGCTTTAAGCACTAGTTTATATTGCTAAAGAACAAGCTAGAAAAAAATTCTGACTACTTCTTTTCCAACAAAAAAAAAATTGCATATATTGCTAGCTAAATAAAAAAATCGGCTTTAAAAAACATTATAAATTTTATTACAAATAATTACAATAAAAAGCTTATTTTTAAAACATTTTAAAAAGTTTTAAAACATCTATACGCTTATTATTATAATCCTAATAAATATAAAAAAGCCTACGTTAAATACTGCAACCTGCAAATAAAAGCTACAAACAAATTTACTAAGTTTAATATCTAGTTCGCTTGTTAAGCCAGCCAAACACGCGTTAAAAAAAAAAACTTTAAGCGCAACATACAAAATAAGCTACTAAAACAATTAAACAAAATTAGTATTAAAAAAGCTATTAACAATAAAATTATTTTTACAAACTTTTGTAATTATATACAGTTATATAACTACTAACAGCACAAAAACTTTATTGCTAACAAAGCACTAAGCAACAAAAATTGTGGCAACATTGGCCCGGCCGGCTGCAGCAATACAAATGCACCCACTTGCGGGGGCTTCAGAAGTACCGGCCGTAGTGGTTTCAGCAAAAAAAACCGCAACGTCAATGCGGGCGCACAAAACAACAAGCACTATAAAATCCGCTTGCTAAAAAAAGCCAAAAATAAATATCTAGTGTATGCAAAGCCAAATTTCAATCAAACAAAGCGTTTAATCGCAAAAAGTCAGTGTTTTACTTACTACAAGCCCAGTTACTGTAGCAATAACTGCCCTAAAAAAAATAACTACGCGCGCTTAAACAACGTCTGCATTAACGCTATAGTCGCAAAAGCTATAAAAAAAAGCTATAAAGACTTTAAAAAAGAAAAAGTAAAAAAAAAAGCTTAAGACAACTAGACTCTTTTCCTAAGCCTACATTAATATTAGCACTAAGTATAAAGCGGTACAGGAAGATTCTATTTAACTTTCTAAAAAAGCTACTAAAAAAAGACCCCTTACTTATAAATTGTACAATAGCTAATAATAAACTTACTTTAACTACAAAGGCATTAGTTGATACAAAAGCAAATGCATACATCCTTATAAGCGTAAGATTTGCAATAAAGGTAATAAAGTACTTTTGCCCGGAAAAGATAACCGGGTTCGCACCATTAGTTATAGCAAAGTACGACGGCAAAGCAACTCAAACGGTAGACATGGCGCTAAAAGTGCACTTCCGGGTGCAAGGCCGCACACTACCCAATGTACCAATGTTGGTACTAAACATGAAAAACGATGTAATCATCAGAAAAAAGTATTTCGATTACTACAACATTTTGGTGGACAGCCAACGAAAGCGATTGCTCTTTCCAAGCGATTGGAAACCAGAGTATCGTTCTCCAGAGATCTCGATGAACAAGGCTGGAAAATTGCTTACCAGTCCCACTTACCAGGAGGATGTAGAACGACGGGAACAGCTCTTAGCCAAAGAAGATAAACGCCGCCAAAACGGACGCATGAGCCAAGAGCGCCACGCTGAGAAAGCTCGCATTGCCAAGAATCTGCACCATGTGCGGGACAGAATAGCAGAATTAAAGAAGGCCCAGAAGGAATCGGAAAAGCTACCCCCTTCCCTAACCACTACTTTTTCCAGGGATACCCCGGTTATTATTCTGCGACTTCTACGAGTAAGCTCCAACCTAAGAGCCGATCGAACACAACAAGGGTATAAACACATGGAGCGGATCCTTGACAAAAAGAACTACAAACCCTTACCCGACAGTTCCTTATACGTAAAAGTGGCGGACTGTCCAAAAAACAAAACACTGTGCAACGCGCAAAAGCCGTACAAGCTAAAACGCAACGCTATTAAATAGTACAAGCATTGCCTAATACAAATTGCAATAATAAGCGGCACTGCGTTCAAAATAATAGCGCGCAAAAAAAACACTAAATTTAATATAATTACGCTGTGCAAGCTTAACAAATATATTAACGCAAAAAAAAAGGAGATGCTATTTAAAAACAAGAAAGAATTACAAAACGCCGCGTTAAAAATTGTGCTATTTTAGCACTACGATTACTTAAACGTTTTTAGCAAGGCAACATTAAACAAACTTATACTGCGCAAGCCCAGAGTTAATTACCGCTTAGTTTTAAACAGGGCACCGAAAACGCTAAAATATAGCCCGCTTTACAAAATATTACTAAAAGAAGCAAAGGCGTGCCGCAAATACATTACAAAAAACCTGGCTAAAAGCTTTATTAAGCTAACAACGGTCCTTTAGGCTGCGCTAGTTTTATTTGCTAAAAAAATAGACAGCACGTTACATATATACGTTAATTACCGAAAGCTTAATACATTAACACAAAAAAACCAATACTTTTTACTTTTTATTAATAAGACTTTTATACGCCTTGCAAAAGCAAAAATTTTTATAAAAATTAATATTTAACAAGCTTTTTACAAAATATAAATAGCAAAAAGCAACAAAAAAATTATAGCTTTTTGCATACAGTTTAGTGCTTACTAATACAAAGTATTACTGTTTAGTTTTATTAATAAACTAGCTACATTTTAACGCTTTATTAACAACGTGCTATAAGAATATTTAAATATTTTTATTACAGCATACATTAACAACATTCTAGTTTATTTAAAAAATAAACTAAAGCATAAGCATTACATTAATTAAGTTTTGTAAAAGTTTAGAAAAGCTGGGCTACAAGCTAACTTAAAAAAGTGTAAGTTTTATACAAAAAAAACGAAGTTTTTAGAATTTGTTGTTAAAATTAACAAAATAAGTGTTAATTTTAACAAAGTTAAAATAATTTAAACATAAAAACCGCCGGTGTTAAACAGTAAAATATAGCTAAAAAAGCTTAGGTTATTTTTAGGGTTTTATAACTTTTATAGGCGGTTTATAAAAGAATATAGGCGCATTACTAAATTATTATTAGATCTAACAAGTACAAAAGTATTGTTATAATAAACAAAAGCCTGTTAAAAAGCGTTTAACATATTGCGCAAGAAATTAACAAACTTATTAGTGTTGCAACACTTTTCTTTTAAGGCCAAAATAACAATAGAAACAAATGCGTCCGACGGCGTTGCTGCAGAAGTGCTATCGCAGCGCAACAACCCTAAGAATTCCTAAAAACTAGTGGCGTTTTTTTTAAAAGCGTTACACAAAGCAGAACTAAATTATAGAATTTATAACAAAAAAATACTAGCAGTTATAAAAAAATTACTATGCTAGCGTAACAAATTAATTAGCTTGCAACAACAGCAACTATTTATAATTATTATAAACTATAAAGCGCTTAAATATTTTAGTATAAAACAATTGCTAAATTTTTAACAAGCTAATTAGGCCAAACTTATAGCTTATTACAACTTTGTAATTATTTACCAACTAAGCACTAAAAACACAATTGCCAACATACTGTCTCGCCTTATAAAAAACTTTAAAACTTAAAAGCAGAAAAAAAATAACTAGCGTACTATAGCTTTGTTTAAACCGGCCGTTTCAAAAGTATCAGATCTAAATGCAACAACCTTATGCGTCCTTAACAACCTAACGCTACTAGCCCTTTTAAAAATAGTACTAATAAACGCAGTTCTTAAAGCAAACAAGAAAAACACTAGCCTAAATGAGTACCGCTTGAAGGCAAGAACTAAAAAACTAGAATAGTTTTTGCTGCAAAACCTAGTACTGTACAAAAAAAGATTAATAGTGCCTAATACGGGCAACCTGCGTACAAGAATTATAAAAAAGGTATACTGTAAGCTGCAAACTGCCTACCTAAGAAGAGGAAAAACGCAACATATAACAGCCAACCGTTATTAATAGCTTAAATTGCATAAAAATGTTAATCAATATGTTGCAAACTGTTTATATAAGGCAGCAAAAATGCTGCGCAATAAAACACCCGGCAAACTAACGCCATTACTAATGCCAAACTATATTTAGCAGCACTTTGTTATTAATTTCAAAAAGTTTTTTGCTAATAACAATAATTATAATATAACATTTTGCGTAATCAACCGACTTTTAAAGCTATTGTAAACTATGCTGTACAAAAACTTAGTAACAGCTTAGCAAGCAGTTAAAATATACTACTAAAAACTATATCGCTTATTAAATTAGTTAAAATTGTTTACAAGCAACTAAAAAAGTTAATTTATTGCTTATTTTACTAACAAATTGTTAAAAATCTACAAAGTTAAATTAAATTTTTTTTTAGCAAGACATTACTAAACAGTAGAACAAATAGAAATTATGCACTAATAGTTAAACTAAAAGCTTCGACTGTTTATTAATTATTTCTAAAAAAACTAGTCTTGGATGTTGCTAGCAATAAACGCAGTGCAAACATTTTTGCTACACAAATCGCTCGAAAAACTTTTACTACATAAGGTTTTAACAAAGAACCTTATACAACTTACCTTTAACTAAAAGGCTTAAACAAAAAGTTTAGCAAAAAAAAAACAAAAGGAACAACTAAACTAAAAAAAGGCGCAAACAATAGCTTTAAAAAAGCAAAAAGCCTTGGAAATAGCGCGCTAATTTGTAAAAAAGTTATAGCAGCGAATAGCTAATTAGGCAAATAAACACCGGCGTAATCCTGACTTTAAAAAAAAAAACTATGTTTATATACTACAAAAAAAAAAAAAACAAACTAATAAACTAAGCAACAAACTTAACTATTTAATAATTTAACGTTTATATTATATTATTAACATGTTATTATAAAACTTGAATACCTTTAAACTTAAAATGCTTAATTTGTAGCAAAAAAGCTAATAGTTTTACGCTAACTAGCTGCGCAAATATTTTAATAACTTATTGCCAAAGCAAGACTACAAGCGCCCAAAAGGCGAAATCGTTAATAAATTAGGCAAAAAAGAATAAAAAGTCAAAAAAGTTTTATTGTTTTAACTCTGCTGCAAAAAGCTGTTTTATAAAGTCCAATAAAAAGAATAGAACCTGGATAACAAGTAGTACTTTGCACAGAACTTTAAAAACGCATTAAAAAAACTGCAAAAGTACTACCGAAAAAATTTTTAAAAGGCAAGCCTATTAATAAGATTAAAAAAATAGCTGCAAGCAGTACAAAAAGATCAAACTAACTTCTTGCACGCAGAAAACAACGTTGTAGCAACAACAAAAAAACGGAAAATGCGCGCCCAATTCAAAAAGTAAAAGACCTACTTAAACGTAGTATTTATGTCAAATTTAAAAAATACACAATAAAATTAACTATTAGCGCAATAGTATAACTACGGCAAGAATTAAAAACCTTTGTTTGCTAATATAACTGTTAGCGTATACTAAAGGTATTCTTTTGCTGCTTAAAAGTGTTAATTACTGCAAGGTCTGCAGTTCAAAACGTTACGGGTTAGATTTTGTAGACCGAGCACCCCGGTGCGCTAAAAGTCAGCTACGGCTCGAAGCCTCAGAACAAGTCTTTTTGCAAGGAGAGGATTGTAACAGCCTGTTAGCCTGGTAGACACCCTTTTACAGCTGTTATAGTTGCCTAATGGTCTGTAGGTCCTACGGACCCACCACACACAACCTATATTCCTTTATTTCACTCCACACATTTCTTCTTTTTCCTTTTTTTTTCTTTATACTGTATATTATTTCCTAGTGTAGAGTAAAGTTAGTCAATCAACTATACTGCCGCCACTATAGCCATCACAGTAATTTATAAAATCGTTTAAGTGCAGCAGGTATATTTTTAAAATTTTTTGCTAAATACTATATATTATTAAAATTATATTTTCGCTAAAAGATTTAGTATTACAATATATAATATTTTTTGTGCAAACATAATTTTTTTATTTTGTTTATTTTATATTTAGATTTTTTGTTAATGTTTTTAAGTTTTAAAAGCGTTTAGATTTGTTATAATAATAAGTTATTATCTGCTTTTTGCAGTCGGTTAGCATAAAATAAGTTTTTTATTTTATATAATAAAAATAAGTTTAAAACATAGTTATAGCTTTGTTTTTTTAGAATTTTAAATAGTTTTACAAATTGTAAGTTTAGCCAAATAATTAATATTTATATAAAAAACTTTTTTTTTTTAAAAAATACTTTGTTTTTTATTTTAAAATTAACTAGTTTACGCTTTTTATTAGCTTATAATTTTTATTGTTTTTAAGCTGCTTTTGCTAATATATATGCTATTTTTTAAATTTTTTATATTTGTTTTATTAGTTTTAATGCTAGCTTTTGCAGCAGCGTACTAATTTTTTTGTTTAAAAGTTTTGTTAATAATAAGTTGCGTATGTTAGTTTTTAAAACTATTTTTAAAAAAGCTATATTTAATAATAAGTGCTATAATAAGTTGTAAACAAAATTTAACGCTAATAAATAAAAGCTTTAGTTATTTTAATATTTGTTAATATAAAATTGTAATTATTAATTAAGTTTTTAATTAATAAACTTAATTGCTTTTTATATTTAAAAGTAGTAAGCATTATTATTACAATGTTTTATTTTAATTAACTTGTTAATTTTTTTTATAAAATTTAATATAAAAGGCTTTGCGTTATTTAATAGCTAACAGTTTAGTATGCTAAAAAATTAATATAAAAAATAATAATATTATATTATTATTATTTTTGCTGTATTAGATTTTTTATTTAAAAATATAGCTAACAAACAGTTAAACTTGTTTATAAAAGCTTAAACATAATTATAACTTTAGTAATTTTTTAACATATTTTTTTTGTTTATTATTATTTATTTTTATACTGCTTGCAGTATAAATATTAAATATAGTAGCTTAAATGTTTTGTTTTAAAATATTTTGTTTTTTTAATAGTTATAACAGTTATATATATATTTTCTAACATTTTGTTTTAAATAAAGTTAATAAAAATTTTGCTTAATTGTTTTAATTGTTTTATTTTAGCTTAAATAAGCAGTAATTTTAAAGTAGTATAACTTTTTAATTAAAGCTGTTTGCAAAAAAATAATACTATTTAAAATGGTTTTAAGCATTTATAGCTAATAGTTTTTATAGCTTAACTTTTAGGCTTTGTTCTTTTTTTTAATTAGTTTTATTAGTTTAGCTTTTTTAAATGCTATTTTATTACTTTTTATAATAGCTATTAGTTTTTTTATAACTTAAAGTTTAATTATAATTAAAATGTATTTTTTAGCTTTTTATGCTTTTATTATAAATAATTTAACTATTTTTTTAAATAAGGCATTAGCTATTA
Organism: Xylaria digitata; assembly: GCA_022495195.1. Classification (NCBI taxonomy): domain Eukaryota; kingdom Fungi; phylum Ascomycota; class Sordariomycetes; order Xylariales; family Xylariaceae; genus Xylaria; species Xylaria digitata. The sequence continues at coordinate 10,921 of MU377402.1, forward strand.
CGTTTTTTTTTTTAAGTTTATATTAAAAAATAATATTAAAGTTTGCTAAAAAGTTAGCTTATTAAACTTAGCATATTAAAAGCATACGTTTAATTAAAAAATATAAAAAAGCTTGGTAATTAATAACAACAAAAAATTTCTGTTTTAAGAGCTTTAGGCAATAATGCTTTAAGGTTTATATTATAGCTAATATTTTTTTGTTTTATATAAAGTAAGCTTTTTTTAATATAGTTATTATTTTAAAAAAATATTTTATAAGCTTTTATTTTTTGTTTTTTTGTTGCTGCTAAATAATTTTGCTAGTAACGTTTTTTAATACGTTAATTTTTATTTAAATAAGTTGCTTTAAACAAAAAAATGCTAATACTAATGCTTAATATACTAATTGTTTTATAGCTTTAAAAACGTTTTTTTGTTTTAAGCCTTTTTTAAACAAAGCGTTTTTTTTAAATAACCGGTTTAATAGTTTTATAATATTGCTAACATAATAAATAAATATGCAAATAAAGTTATATAGTTTTAAAAAAAATTAAATTGTTTTAACTTTGTTAAAGTTTTTAAACTTTTAGTTTATAATAGCTTTGATTTTTATTAAATTAATTTAAATACTAACTTTGGCTTTTATAATAACGCTTAAATAATTTATTATAATAACATTAAATCGGAATTTTTTAATATTTTTTTATAATTAGATTTTATATAAATAATAAATAACCTTTTTATATTACTTTTAATGCTTTTTTTCTAGTTTTAAATATATTAATATATTATTAGCATACATATTAACAAATTTGTTTAATAGTTTTTATAGTTAAATATTAATAAAAAATTATTATTAAGCTAGGCTTATTTTAAAGCTAAAAAAAAAAACTTTTTATTAAAAAACTTTTTGTTAAATATAAAAAGCTATAAAATATTAAAAGTTAATTAATATATATAGCTAATAAAAAGCTTTAATAACGTTAAATTTAAAGTATTGTTTTATATTTTAGCAGTTATAAATAATACTGTTTAAATTTAAAGCTAAAACTACTTTGTTTTTTAAATATTAATTTTGTTAGCAATAATTAATATAAAACTTTTGCTTTTGCAAATGCAGCTTAAAAGCAAATAAAACTAGCGCTGCGTCCATTTTTATAGCCAGTTTAATAAAGTTTATTTTTAGCAGCTAGTTTACTACTTTTTTTTTTTAAAAATAAATACTAAATTAAAATTTAGTATTTTAAAAGCTTACTGTTTTATATTTTTTTATTAAGTTTAAAAACTATATTGTATTTTAGTTATAATAAAAGCAAAATGTTTGCTTTTTTTTTTAAAATTTTTTTTTTTAAATATGCTAATAGTTTTAAAAAAAAACGTTAAACTAAAGCTATATGTTTAAAATTTTTATTTGCAAAAAATAGTATACGCTTTTTATTATACGTTTTTTAAAGCTTAACCGTTTTTATGTTTATAGTTTTTTTATTTTTAAATAATTTTATAAACTTAATAAATATTAGTTTAGCTAGCATTTTTAGCGCTAGCTTAACTTATTGTTAATAGTTTAAATTATTTTTAACCTGCTTTATAATTTTTTAGATTATAGCCCGGTTTTTTATTTTTTTTGCGCTTATTATAACAATAGCTAACTTTTTTTCTTTTGCTTTTTAAAGTATGCAGTATTTTTTTTTTAAAGCCTAATTTTGCTAATTTGCGTTTTATTAAACGCTAAAATTAATTTAACGTTTAACTTTGCTTAGTAGTTAAATTTAAATAGCTAAAAAATATTTTGCTAATGCAAATTAATTTTTAGGCTATATTAAGCGTTGTTTTTTGCAGTTTAAAAAAAAGTTATGTTTAATAAGCTAATTTATACTAATTATAACTTTGTAACTTATGTTTGTTATTTAGAACACTTAGTTTTTAAAACGGCAGCTATTAATTTTTAAAGTAGCTACTAAATGTTTTTTTATTAAGCCTGCAATTTTTTTGCAATAGTTAAACAAAAGTATTAATTAGTTTAAATAAATTATTTATATATTAAGTTATTATTTAACTTGTTTAACTAATTTCTTGTTTATTAATAAATTTGTTTATGCTTTAATATTATATAGTACAATAATTTTTATTTTAAAGTTATTTACTTATAATTATATTTTTTAATTAAATAATATTAACTTTTTTTAACTATTTATTTTAGCTAATAAAAAAAATAGAACTATTAAAAAAATTTTTAACAGTTTTGCTAGTTTTTTAAGTTATTTAAGCTAAATAAGTTATTGCTTACTTTTTTTTAGTTAACTAAACTTTGTTTATATTTGTTTACTTTTTAAAACAGTTAGCTATTTTATGTTTTAGTTTATTATATTTAAAGCATATATTATTGTTTTAATAAACTTTTTTTTTTTTATTAGTTAGCGCTTATTTAAGTTAGCTAGCTGTTTTAGTAAAGTTAGGTTTGTTAAAAGCTTGCTACAAAGTTTTTATAATTAGGTTGCTAGCTTTAGCTTTAATTTTGCAGTTAGCGCTAATTTTTTAGCGTTACTAAAAAACATATTTATAGTTAAATATAGCTTTAGCTACTTTATTATAAAAGCGTTTATAAATTATGCTTAAATTAGTGCTAGCTTTAAAAATCTTGCTATTTAAGTTTATGTTAATATAGCTTTAAAAAATTTAAAGCTATTTGCTTTTAAATAGCTTAAACTTTTAAACAAAACTATTAAACTAAAAAATAAATTAATAAATGTTATTATTTTTATTAAGCTTAAAATAAAAAGTCTTTAGTTTTTTGCAAGCTAAAGCAGCTTAATTTAGGTTATAATAAGCTGTTTTTAAAGTTTAAATTAATTTAGCAAATTTATTAAATAAACGCTTAACAAAACAAAATTAAGTTTTAATAAATTTTTTAGCATTTTTTTTTAATAAAAATATTATATAACGTATATAGCTTTGTTTAATACAAAAAATAATAAAGTTTTTTTTTAACTTGTTAGCTAATTTTTTAAGCTAATTATTAAAAAAATTTTTGTTGCTAGCTATAACAAACGGGTCCTATTCCTTATACAAGTAAGCCTTTTACATAGGTTGGTTTACTTACAGGTGTAGATCGTTGTTTAGTCCGTATGACTAAAAGGGGGTAACGCTCGGTAAAAAATACTACAAAAAATATTATATAAAGGTATTTGTTAAAAGATTAACTCCTTTATAATGTATTCTAAAAACTAGATTATAAGCTTAAATTAAACAATAAAATAAAAAAAGACTAATGCTAATTACAAAAAAAACTTTTTATGTTCTTATAGTACTTCCCTTTTTTACATATTTCCTAAATAGCAATAAATAGCTGGCTATCCTAACTATTCTGGATAGCAATAGATAGCTGGCTATTCCAACTATCCTAGATAGCAATAAATAGCTAGCTATCCCAACTATCCATCACGTGACCCCTGCGCCCATGATTAGCTGTAGCTTGTCTCCTGGTCCAGCCCCTCATCTGGTCCATGACCGCGCTAGGTCTTCCTTTCAGGCCGTCTTCCTGTTGGTTCGTAACACTAGCAAACTTACCTAGGTTTGCTTTTTAAGTTTTCGCTTTTTTTTTATAATTTTTGTTAGCTGCGTTAATTAAGTAGCTAATAAGTTTAAACATTTTTTATACAGCTATGTTTATAAGTTTAAAGCTAGTGCTGCTAAAAGCGTTGCTTTCGGTGTTTTTGCGCTATTGTTTACTTAATAAAAGCGTGTTAGCTTAATGCTAAATTTAAGCTTACAACTGTTTAATTAGCTAATAAAAACGTTAAATTTTATTTTAGTTGTTTTTAGCTATAGTTTTTAGCATAAATATTATTTGTTTTTTTTTTAGTTTAAAAGCGTTTAAAAAAGCCTTTGTTTTTTGTTTTTTTTTTTTTTTAATTAACTAAATCAGTATATTAATAGTTAAGTTTTTTAGTAGCATACTTTTTAGCGCTATATATGATTATAGTTTTACAAATTTTTTTAAGTTTGTAATAAATACCAAAAAAGTTTTTTAAAATAATATATAGTTAACGTACAACATAAGTCTATTAATAACACAAGTTTATTAACAACTTTTCTACATTTTTATACAAACAAACATAATAACTTAACCACAACATTAAAAATCAATTTAATTTAATTAGAAATATTTTTACTAAATGTTTTTATAACATTTTGACAAGTGCGCGCATTATGTTTGGGCTTGCCGCATGTTTTACACTTTTGTATGCGCGCTATACCACCTTTTATATAACAACTACTTGCGCATATTTTTTTTAAAATTTGCTTTTTAATAGCTTGCTTAGTTTTAAAATCCTGTTTTTTTTGTATAGTAAAAGATCTTTTATTTTAAATACGTTTGTTTTTCATATAACAACGTTAGCTAAATATATAATTTGCTTTTCGAAATATTAAGACTTTTTTTTTTAATAATACAACTTTATATATAAACAATGTTATATTTTTTATAATTTGATTAACAGCATTTAAAATAGCTGTAAAAAAGTTATTTTTATGTTATACAATCTTTTTTTTAATATAATTACTTTAAGATTATATATTTTTAATATTATATAAAGTTTGTAATTTTTAAAAAAGTAAGTATTTTTTAAATAATAAAAATAATTTAAGTAATATTTTAGTTAGCAATTTGGTTTTAAGTTATAAAAGCATATAATTTAGGTTATATAAAACTAATTTAGTACTTTTAAAACTTTTTTATATATTTAATTTTGTTATAAAAGCTTTGTACGCTTAATAAAAAGCAGTAAAAAAATTCTTTTTTAAAACATAAGTAATATACAATTGTATTAATTTATTAATTTTATTAGCGTACAAATATTTTAATAAGCTAAAACAACTAATATTAAAAAGCTAAAACTGATACAATAAGTGTAAAAACATACAAAAAGTAATAATTTTGTATTTTTTAGCATATAATTTAAATTTAATAAAGTAGTAGCTTTTATAGCTATTAAAAATAAGTAGGCAATAAATACTTTTTGTATAACTAATAATATATTTATTAAAATGTTAAATCTAATTTAAACCTTATTTATTTATTATTTAACTATTTTTTATAGTTACAATAACTTAATTATATAGCAATTTGCTATTTTTATATTAAAATAAAAAATAGGTTTTTTTAGCTAAAATAATATATAATAAAATAATATAACTGTACAATAAAACATTTTAAATAACAAATAACTATTTTTAATTGTTTTACTATATTGCTTTTAGTTATTTGCGCTGGTTAGAAGTTGTAACAATTATTTTAGACAATATTTTGCTTATTATAAAGCCCGTTTTATTAAAATTGTAAATATTTTTTTTAGCAATCTTATTAAAAGTTATTGTTAATCGTACAAGCTTAAACTATTTTTAATATATATTAAAATTTTTGCAAAAAACATATTAGTAATCGATTTTTTGATTAAAACGCGTATAAAAAGTAGGTTGTTATTATATAAAGTTTAAAGCCTAGTTAATGCTAACTGCGGTTGCGTTACGGGCGCGTAAAAAAGAATTCGCCATATTTTTAACACTATTTAACTAAAACAAAAATAATCGCAAAACTAGGTTTATTATATATTATATAATGGTTTGCTTTTTTAAATCGGTTAATTTTTATACTAATAAAAATGTATTATGTTGTAAAAAAATTCTAAGCTGGCGGTTTTTAAGCGTTGTACAAAAAACATTGTAAATTTTTGCTGCACAATTAAAAATTAATTTTTTGTTGCGTACAAAAGCTTGTAATACAAGCTGTATATTTTTTTTATTTTATAAGCGCGCTATTGTTAGTTGTTAAATAAATAGTAGATAAACAATAAGTGTATAAAAGTATAAGAAAGTTGTTAATAAACTTGTGTTATTAATAAACTTGTGTTGTACGTTATATTAAATAATTGCACTTGTTTTTTAATAATCGCGTGCTAACTAAAAAAAAAAAGTAATATTTTTATATTTTGCTTATTATAGCAAAAAATAAAGTTTTGTATTTAATAAACGTTTAACAGCAAAAATAAAAAAGTTTAAAATAATATTACAATCGTATAAAATGCTTTATAACATTATATTAATGCTATAAACTAAGATTTTAAGCTAAAAAAAAAGAAAGAAAAAAGGATAGCAAAGCTTGCGATCTTTTAGAATTAGATATAATACAATTACTACTTTATGGGTTGTGGTCCGTGCGTTCCTTATCGATATAACAGTTTGGTGGTGGTTTATGCGTTACAGGTTTTAAGGGTGGCCCATTCAATGGGGTGGCCAAGTTAATTAAGGGATGCGTTAGTTATTAAATATTAAAATTTATTAAGTTATATGTTAATTATATTATTAAAACTGAATTTTTTATTGCGTTTAAAAAGGCAATTAATACACAGGCATAAAGAATTAATATACAGGCATAACTTTACACAGGCATAACTTTTTTCTGCTTTTTTATTGGCTTAAAAATTAATTGTTAACGTTGTTTATTACTTTTTTATTTTTTCTGCTATTTTTATTTTAATTTTTTTATTACTTTTATAATACGTTTTTATTATATATTGTTTTAAACCCTTTTTTAATAACTAATATTATTTAACTATTTTTAAAAATGTTTTTATATTATTAATAAAAGCGCGTTTAAACTTTTATATTTAATAATTTATTATATTGTTAAAAGCGGCAGCGAGTTATATAAACAATTATTGCTAATATATTGTTTAAAATTTTAAACAAAGTATTTAAAGCTTTGTTTTAAAGCCTTAAAAAAAATATTTTTAATTTTTAGTTTAAAGTACTAAGCTTTATTTAACTTTGCTTATTATTATTTTGATCGCTTTTAACTTATTATATAGTTTATTTAACTTGTATTATTATTTCTATTTTATAAAGCTATATTTTTTACAAAATTTTTAACTTTTTTAATGCTTATACTTTTAATAATAACAGCGCTTTTAAAAATCTTTTTGCTTTTTATTTATAAATCTTAAGTACTGTTTTATACTTTTATAAATTTAAAAGCCTTTGTAAGCTATTATAACAGCTTTATAATAATTATATAATATATTTAAATAATTTTATTAGTTTTAAAATATAAATATAACGTATAACAACTTTTATACTTAAACTTAAAAAAAAATTTAATAAATAAAAAGATATATTTTACAACTTTAACTAATTGTTAAGTTTATTTGCAATCTTAAGCTTTTTTATTGCAATTAAAGCTAAATTTAAAAACGTTTTATAATTAGTTTAAAAGGTTATTAAATATAATTAAACAATTAATTTTAAGCTTGCTTATTTATATAAACGTATACGTTGCTAACAAAAGCGTTAAAAGTTATTATTACTAAATTTAAATAAATACGATTTTTTTTTGCTATATTTATTGCTATAAAATTAATAAAGCTTACTAGCTTAATTTTTACGTCGGATAAAATTATATAACTATTTAACATATAACTAACCTTTATTTGCTTAATTAAATACTTTGTTACTTGCTTATTAATTGTTTTCTTTTAGCTTTAAAGCTATTTTAAACTTTTTTATTTTTAGCAATCCGTTTTTTACTTTTAATACACTATTTAAGTTTATTAATACTTTTGCTAAAAACTACAGCTTTAATATTGTTAAAAAAAACAAATATATATATATAACGTATCTCCCACTTGGATTGGCCACCCAATTGGATTGGCCACCCCGAAATACATACAAAAAACGTCCGTGCGCTTTTAAATAAATCGA
>MU377403.1:0-18647 GCA_022495195.1 Xylaria digitata
ATTATTAGTTTATAGGACTTATATTGGTAGAGTTATTTAAAAGCGCACGGACGTTTTTTGTATGTATTTTGGGGTGGCCAATCCAATTGGGTGGCTAATCCAAGTGGGAGATACGTTAACAAACAAGTCTTATTTTTAATACAAGTAAGCTTTTTATATAAGTTAATTTATTTACAAATATAAATCGTTGTTTAGTTTATATAACTAAAAAAAAGTAACACTTAATAAAATATATTACAAAGAAAATTGTATAAAAATAAAATTAATAATTATTAAAAAGTTAACTTTTTTATAGTATATTCTAAAAATTAAACTATAAGCTTAAATTAAACAGTAAAATAAAAAAAAACTAATGCTAATTACAAAAAGAACTTTTTATGTTTTTATAGTATTTTTTTTTTTTATATATTTCTTAAATAGCAATAAATAAAAACTTATTTTAACTATTTTAAATAGCAATAAATAAAAACCTATCCCAACTATTCTAGATAGCAATAAATAAAAACCTATTCTAATTATCCATCACGTAACCTCTGCGCCCATGATTAGCTGTAGCTTGTCTCCTGGTCCAGCCCCTTATCTGGTCCATAACTGCGCTAGGTCTTCCTTTCAGGCTGTTTTCCTGTTGGTTTGTAACACATTCTAACTTTATTATTTTAACTAATACTGCTTTAATTAATATGCTACTTATATAAAACAAATCGGATTTGATTTAAGCGTATAATGCGCAGCAAATATTTTTAATATACTTTTTTATATTTTATTTAACCAAAAAAACGGACGCAACATAAAACGCGCTATACTTTTGTATATTTAAAAATTTATTAAATTTAAAAAACAATTAATTATATAATATATAATTAATTTAGTTTTGCAATCGTTTTTTTTTAAGCATAATACTATTAAAAATATAGCGAATTAATTGTTAAAGCTATATAAAAAAGCTTGCGTTAAAAAAAATTGGACTTCGAACTTTATATAACAATAATTAAAGCTTAAAACGCGTTTTAATTGCTAAATTAATTACTAGCGTATTTAAAACGAAAATTTAATTAAATATTATGTTTAGTTTGCTTTTATACAACATATAATTAACAAATAAAAAATTAAAAAAAAATATATATATATAATTTTAATAAAACTAAGTTTGTAATAAACAAAATTATAGCTAAAATAATTATAATAACGTTTAAACAATTAAAAAAACTAAAAGCTGTATAATAAAGTAATTTAAAATAGTTTATAATTATTTAAGCTATTTTGTTATATAGTTATATAATTTTTTTATATATTATTTTAGCAGCAAAAAACTATTTCGCACTTTAATATTAAAACAGCTTATTATTAAACAATTAAAAAATTATAATTATAAAAAATAGTTAAATAACAAATAAACAAAGTTAAAATTAAATCAAACACTTTAATAAATATATAAAGCGTTATATAAAAAATATTTTTTAGCTATTAATTTTTAATAGCTATAAAAGCTATTATTTAACTATTTTTAAACTATATTGCAAAAAAAATTTTATAATTATATTTTATATGCTAGCTTATTTATTGTATAAGCTTTAGCTTTTTAATGTTAAATATTTTAATTTATTAAAACAGGCGTATAACAAAAAAATTAAATATTTAATGCAAACATATATATTATACGTTTTAAAAAAAGGTTTTTTACTTGCGTTTTTTAAAACGTTTAACATATTAATAACAAAAACAAATATTTAAAAAAGTTTTTAAAAAACAAAATTAATACTGTACAATTTTAAATATATTATTTTTTAATTAAACATTTGTTTAAAAACCTTAAAAATCAAACTTTTATTATTTATTTTATTTGCAAATTAATAATTAACTATTTTAAATAATTTAACTAAAGCCGAATTTTAAGCTTAATATATTTAAAAACAAATTATATAATATACAAATAGTTTTTTAATAGCTATTATTAATAGTATAAGCTAATTATTGTATAATACAATTGCAATTTTTTATTGTTTTGCATTATTAAAAAAAAAGGTTACAACTTTTTGTAAAGCAAATAATAAGCTTAGCTAACGTTATTATATAAAAAAAACTTAATTATAAAATAAAAAATCGTTTATTATATAAAAAGCATAAAAGCTACAAATTATATAAAATGCTGCTAAACAAAAAAAGTTTAAAAATTGTTAAAGTAATTGTTATATAAAAAGGTAAAAAACTTGCGCGTAACGCTATAAGCTTTACAGCAAAGCTAGTTATAATGCGCAAACTTGTTAAAATAATATAAAATTGTTTAATAAATTAAATTCTAAATAAATTTAATTAATTAAATATATAGTTGTTAAGTTATTTAAAATTAATTGTATAAAAGTTTAAAAAGTGTAAAACTTACTTATATGTAAAACTAGCTTGTGGGATGCATTAAATAGCTTTTTATTTATAATATTTAATTTTTTTTATATTATAATAATAAAATTAAAATTTTTAAAATTGTTAATTATAAAACTATTATTATTAGTCCAGCTTTTAATTTATTTGTTTTTTGTATAAAATAAAACATTAAAGTTAATATAATAAATATAAAGCTATTGCTATATAAAAAAAAATTAATTATTTAAAGCTGCTTTTATTAATTAATTATTATTAATTATAATAATATTAAAGTTTTAAATAACATATTAATTAACAAGCTGTTAAATATTTTTAGTAAAAAACTAAAACTTTTTTTGCTTTTTATTATTAATAAAGCTAAAAGTAACATTAAAAATAAACTTTAAATAAGTTTAACTAATTGCTTAAAACAATAAAAACTTAAAGCAATTAATATTATATATATTATTAAAGCTAATAACTTTAAAAAATTGTTTTTATATTTAAAAATAATAAAAAAAAATTTAAACTAAACTAATAAAACAATTTAGCTTATTTTTATTTTATTTAACAAAATAAAAAATTTCTTTATTATTAAAAAGTTTAATAAAAGCTTTATTAAATTATAACTATATAACTTTTTTTAATAAATAAAAAAACAAGCGTTATAAATATTTTTTTAAATAAAAACAGTTTTAAAATATTATTTTTTAACTAAGCTTTATATATTTTAAGCTTAAATATTAATATAGCAATTTAATAATTTAATGGTTTTTTTAACTAGTTTAATAAGCATGCAATAAAAAAAGTGCGTAAAAAAATCTATATTAAATAAATAATTATGTTTATAATGCTTAAAATTTAAATGTTTGCACAATAACTATTAGCCTTTTGTTATAAACTTAGTAATAATTAACTATTTATAGCCAGTTTTGCAAAACTTTTGTTAACGTAAGCTTTAGCCTTTAAAAGCTTTTAGTTATTTATATTAATTATATAAAACAAAATATTAAATTAAACGCTTTTTATATATATATTTGTTTTTTTTAATAATATTAAAGCTATAATTTTTAATAAAAGTATTAATAAATTTAAATAGCGTATTAAAAATAAAAAACAGATTATTAAAAATAAAAAAGTTTAAAATAGTTTTAAAGCTAAAAAAAAAATAATTAATAAGCAAACAACAAAGTATTTAATTAAGCAAATAAAAATTAATTATATATTAAATAATTATATAATTTTATTTAACATAAAAATTAAGCTAGTAAGCTTTGTTAATTTTATAATAATAAATATAGCAAAAAAAAATTATATTTATTTAAATTTAATAATAATAATTTTTAACGCTTTTATTAATAATATATATGCTTATATAAATAAATAAGCTTAAAATTAATTGTTTAATTATATTTAATAATTTTTTAAACTAATTATAAAGCGTTTTTAAATTTAGCTTTAGTTATAATAAAAAAGCTTAAAATTATAAATAAACTTAACAATTAATTAAAATTATAAAGTATATTTTTTTATTTATTAAATTTTTTTTTAAGTTTAAATATAAAAGTTATTATATATTATATTTGTATTTTAAAGCTAATAAAATTATTTAAATATATTATATAATTATTATAAAGCTGCTATAATAGTTTACAAAAGCTTTTAAATTTATAAAAAATACAGCTTTATAAAATAAAAATGATAATACAAGTTAAACAAATTATATAATAAGCTAAAAGCAATTAAAGTAATAATAAACAAAATTAAACAAAGCTTAATATTTTAAATTAAAAATTAAAAGTATTTTTTTTAAAGCTTTAAAATAAAGCTTTAAATATTTTGTTTAAAATTTTAAACAATATATTAGCAATAATTGTTTGTATAACTTGTTGCCACTTTTAACAATATAATAAATTATTAAGTATAAAAGCTTAAGCGCGCTTTTGTTAATAATGTAAAAACATTTTTAAAAGTAATTAAATAATATTAGTTATTAAAAAAAGTTTTAAAACAATATATAATAAAAACGTATTATAAAAGTTAAAAATAATATAAATAATAATATAAAAGTAATAAAAAAAATAAAATAGAAATAGCAAAAAAAAATAAAAAAATAACAAGCAACGTTAACAATTAATTTTTAAGCTAATAAAAAGGCAGAAAAAAGTTATGCTTATATAAGGTTATATTTATATATTAATTTTTTATGCCCGTGTATTAATTGCTAAAAATATTGCTAAACAAATAAATCGTAAAAATTGTTAAAGTAGTTATTATATAAAAAAAAAAAAACTTGCGCTAAGCGCTATAAAGTTTGCAGCAAGCTTAGTTATAATGCGCAAACTTGTTAAAACAATATAAAAATGTTTAATAAATTAAAATCTAAATAGCTAATATTAATTATACAAATAGTTGTTAAGTTATTTTTAAATATGCATATAAAGCGTACAAAAAATGATCTAGTTAATTAGGTAATCCGGTTAATTAGGAAATGCGTTAACGCATTTCCCAATTGACCAGATTAGTTTCAAATTCCGTATTATTTTTAAATTTATTATATTAATCTTTTAATAACTTTTCAAAAAAAAATCGTAAAAATAAAGTAAAAACACTATTAAATTCGAAATTAAATAAGAAAAATTATTATATAAATCTTTTAAAATTAGCCTTACTATTTAGCTTATAAAGTTAAAAAGAATCCTATATACTACTTTATATATAAAAATTAATACTTTTTAGCATATAAATAACTTTGTTAATATTATAGCTATAATATAATAAATAGTATTATTTAAATTGTAACTAAAAAACAAATCTAGTAGTATTTTTATTTATTTTATAGCTATTTTATTAAGCGAGTTATTAAGTAATACGCTAAATAAGCGCTAAGCAAAGATTATTTTAACGCTTACTTTAGCGTATTGCTTAATAACTAATTAACAAAAATAGCTGTAAGGCTATACTTTATATATTTAAAATTTACGTTTAGTTACAAATCTAATAGTATATTTTATTAGTTTATAAAGTAAATACTTGTAAAGTTATTAAATTATCACGTGATAACGTACGGACGATATTTGTATGGCAAAAAAACTAATCCGGTTAATTGGGTGATCCGGTCAATTGGGAGATGCGTTAAGCGTGTATTAATTATAATCTAATTATATTCTAGTATAATATACTTAATATTACGGTATAATGTGTAAGATTTCCATCCCTACATTACTCTTGTAATGGATGCATGCTGGGATGGGATTCTAAGAGGAGCATGGCGCCAATAATAACCCATCGCTTAAGCGGTAATTACAGTGCCTACACCCATCGCTGTCTTGATCCCTCCTCTGGCTGCGCACTTTCCCGCACTCTGCCTAGACAGCCAGCCGGGAGAAATGCTCCGGGCCAATGATCACGGGCAGTTACTGTGGCGATATGATCCATGTCCTCACTTGAACTCGGTGCAGCTGCATGTCTCGTCTTGTCCCATCATCTTGCTTTCAGGTGCGGCACCTGCACGCTGAAACGACAAGCAGCAGGCTAAAGATCCTATGGATGTTTGCCTGCTGTAGAATCCCGGCGCCTCTACTATGGCTGCCACATCCGCGCATGGCGTCTCTGAGACGGCGAGAGAGAGAGAAACGCTCCGGTATGTTTGTTTCAAACTATTATCTACTGGACGTCGACGATGGCAATCCTGACTCATGCTGATTGATGGCACATGGCTAGATACAACGCCTCGCTGATTACTGGTGCCATACGCCTCTCTCCCGACCTCACCACTCCATCTTCTCTCAAACTATGTGCCGACACTGCTCTAACGGCCTTTGCGGCGCTGGCTGCTTGTCGTTTGGGGGTCTCTCGCGCTCTCATCCCCCTCTTCGACAGCCAGTATGAATACGTTGTCGCCGAAGCCACCGCGAGTTCGACCCTGTCCGCTAGTCTGCCTGCTGATTCATGTACGGAACTCTTGCTGTACGGCACGGCGTTGCCCAGATCAGCAAGCATATCCGAGCCCGTCTTGCTGGCAGCCCCAGTCGCCTCCTCCTCCAGCGACGGTCTACCTCAGCTACCTGTCCATGTCGTCCCCGATATTGCCAATGACGCAGAACTTGCCGCATCCGAGTTCTTCTCTCGCTTTTCCCAGCATCGATGCTTCGCCGGCGCTCCCATACGGACTGAGCGTAACATTGCCATTGGCGTACTGTATGTTCTAGACGAGACACCTCGCCATGATATGCTCAACCTTGCGCCGGACCTCCTACGAGATCTGTCCGGCATCATCATGTCGCACCTGATGGCAAGAAGAAACACATTTTCTCCAAAGCAGCTAATATTCTTCGCGAGTCCACCGAGGTGGAAGGGGTACTATTCCTAGATGCTAGCATTTCATCTTTTGGCGGCCGAGCTGCCAACCACGATACAGCTGCAACCGCGGGCACCGAGAAGTCCTCATCGCCATCGGCTGACGACGATAGAGATAACGGACGCAGCTCATCGGACGTTCCCCGAGAACCCTCAGGCCCGCGCAGTAGAGTCCTCGGATTCTCTACTTCCACATCTTCCAGCATTGATAACGAGACTCGTTCCATAAAACACGGCGGCTTTCCCGACAAGCTGCTCAGAAAACTTTTGAAGCAACACCCCCAAGGCGTCATCTTCAACTTTGACGAGAATGGAGCGCTACAGTCGAGCGACTTCTCGAGCGACATTTCTAGCGATACAGCGGATGCACCTGGGAGCCATGACGCAGCCGCTCCTGGCAGCAGACAGGACGGCAAGGGCAGTCGACGACGCATGTCCACCAAAAGGACCATCGTGAAGGCCATCATTGACATGTTTCCCGGGGCGCGCAACGTGGCATCTTTCCCAGCATGGGACGGGCAGAAACACAGGTGGGTTGCCGGAGGCTTTGCATATACCAACGCCCTAACCCGGGTTTTCACAGTCGAAGGGGAGCTGAGCTATCTCATGGCCTTTGGAGTTGTATCCGTGGCCCAAGTCTTGCGGGCGGAGGCAATGCTTGCGGAGACGTCGAAGACTGAGGTCCTGAACTCACTGTCACACGAGTTCCGCTCACCCCTGCACGGCATGGTACTCGGCGTTGAGCTGTTTCGCGATTCGAATCTGGACTTCTTTCAGGAAAGCGTGCTGCGGACTGCTGAGGCCTGCAGTCGCACGCTGCTGGATACTGTTGACCATCTTATGGACTGGACAGGTATCAACAATTTTAAGCGCGAGTCGTCAAACGTGTCGATGGAGGCTCAAAACGGGGGCGATAGGGGTTTGCGGAAAGGGGACGCGATGACCGTCGAGGCAGGCATGATGAACATTGCCTCGGACGTAAATCTAGACATCCTGACAGAGGAGGTCGTTGAAACGGTCTTTGCGGGCCACTCACTGCAAATGCTTTCTGCCAACCAACAATGGACGGGCTCATCACCCGAGGGCCCGATCACCGAGTCGGCCCGGCACTGGGATAGCGTGCGAGCCATCGAGAGCTTGACCCCCAGGGCAGCGGCCGACGGGAGTCACCCTTTCCTGCTTGGGGGAGTCTCTGTCAGCGTCGACTTCGCCCCGGATATCTCTTGGGCTTTTCATATTCAGCACGGCGCTGTCCGGCGCATCGTCATGAACCTCGTCGGCAACTCTCTCAAGTACACAACTGATGGCTTTGTCAAGGTCTCGCTAGCACAAGAAGTTGCTACCACCGGGGCGGCTCGTTCTACAAGCCGCAACATCCGAATAGTAGTTGTTGACTCGGGCTGTGGTATCAGTCCGGACTACCTTGCCAACGACATCTTCACACCCTTCACACAAGAGAATAGCCTTTCATCCGGAAGTGGCTTGGGCCTGAGCATTGCCAGAAAGATCGTCCATGCGCTTGGCGGCTCGATCCGAATACGCAGCAAGGTCGGCAAAGGTACAATGGTCGTCGTGAGATTCACTGCCGACTCAGCCCCCTCGGAAACTGCATCGGCTGCGCCCCCGGTGTCGACAGCCAAAGGCAGCTTAAAGGCCGAAGCGGAGGGGTTAAAGGGCTTGCGCATTGGCTTGATAGGATATAAACCTGGTTCCGACGTTATCAGTGTTCTTGGGACGGTCTTCGACGAAAGCGCTCTAGTAGCCAACATCTGCCAGAGTATGCTGAAGATGAAGATGGTCGAGCCAGAGGGCGAGGATACAGTGCGGCCAGACATACTTTGTGACGAGCGCCACATCGAGAGACTCGTGACAAGCTCACCACGTCCACCTGCGGTGGTACTATGTCGCAGCACTCTCAGCGCCCGGCAGTTGGCATCACGCTTCAAGTCGTTGCCCGGCTCAGCGGACGATCTCGTCGAATTCGTGTCTCAGCCGTATGTCACACGTTTACCGCGCTTTTTGATCAGGATCACAGTGGCTAACACAAACTACCAGGATCTGCCCGCATAAGCTAGCCACGATTTTATCGCTCACGATGAAACGATGGGCCACGGAGCAGGCTTCGTCGCCTAGGTCATTACCAAAGTCAGCCATGAGCACTCAAAAGTCGGACATGGGCCCGAGTGACCCATCGTCTGCGGGCCCACAAGTCGAGAGCGAGGCCCTCGAAGCCCAGAAGATATCGTTGCCCAGCAGGGTATTGTCCACGCCAAACCCAGACACTTCGGAACGAACAGATCCTTTCGAGTCCTTGGAAACCCCGAGCAAACAAGTCAGCTTCCTGCTTGTGGACGACAATGCCATCAACCTGAGAATGATCTCTGCATTCATGACCAAGCTCGGCCAATTGTTCGACACTACTTGCAACGGACTTGAGGCTGTGGACAAGTTTCGAGGGCGGGCAGGACAAATTCGCTGGACATATCTATGCCCGTCATGGACGGCTTTCAGGCAACTCGAAAGATCCGCCAGATCGAGACGGAAAGGGCCCTGACGCCGTGCGCCGTCATGGCACTCACCGGGCTTGCGACGGAGGGCTCTCAACAAGAAGCATTCGCAAGCGGAATCGACTTATTTTTAACCAAGCCCGTCAAGCTCGAAGAAATTCGTCAGATCCTCGCCGTAAGGGGGCTCACGTGAAGCCTCAGTCACTACTACGGAACCATGAAACCATCCAGGGCCCTGCACATCGCCTCTGCTCTCTACTAAACGAGAAAGTTGCATGTAATTAATGATTGACGAGGAATACGATTCATGTCATGAAGCAGCGTTCTGTGTTGTTTCCTAATGTCTTGTTTTTTACTGTCCCGTACACTCGTCGGCGCAAGCCCCATGGATGGTACAATGTGAAGGAGTCGACAAGCCGACCTACCTGAGCTAGAGACGTTTCGACCCATGAATTAATGATTTCGCCGTTTTTAACAGCTTTCTCTCGCAGGGCATACTGCACTACAAATGAAGCCAGAATAGACTCTATTCTGGTAGAAAAGCTGAAGGTGACTAAAGGAGAAGAAAGGTGGTGGGCCAGCCGAAGTGGGCTAATTACTATACTATATACATAGTGGCCTCAAGGCATTAGTAGTAAATGTAAGCACCTTATAATATACCCCTGTAAACTATAAAGCGGGCTAAAAATAAAGCTAAAAATAAGCTTTAAAAGCTATAATTTATTAAATCTTTAGTTTTTTTTTTTTATTAATATATAAATAGTATAAATAACGTAATTTATAAGCAAGTTGTTTATTTAAGTAAATTGTTTACTTTTTTATTTAATGCGTATATTATTATTTTGTTATATAATAATTTTTTAATAACTTAATGTTAAAATTAAATTAAAAAGCAAAAATTGTTTAGCTTTTTAAGCTATTTAATTATTTTAAAAAATTTTAGTTTAACGTGCTTATAAAATTTATAATATTTTTTATATAACATTATATAACAAAATAAACAAATAAACTATTAAAGCTAAAGCACGCGCTAATTTATATATTTTTAATTTAATTAAAAAAAATATGCTATGACGGAGCGCCCCACATTTATTAAGCGAGTGGCCAATTAAGACAGCGCTAGTAAATACGGGACAAAAGCGCACTTTAGTGTAGGCTAAAAAATTAAGTTACATAGTTATATGCGTAACTGTTATAATTTAGGTGCACTACTAACTAAACCATTAATTGGAGTATGCTTTCTCTAATTCTCTCTGCTTATATCACTATAATTTATCTAGATGTGCTCCGCATACTATTTTTTGCTTTTATAAGCTTTAGTTTTATATAAGACTTATTATACAAAATATATATTATATTATATTTAATTTTAAAAGATTTTTTAAACGTAACAATTTTAAAGTTTTTATTTAAAAGTTATTTATAATATGCAATTATTATAGCTTTAAAACAACTAGCTTGCTTTATTTTTTTTATAAAACCTTTATATATAAGTTATTTACAAAATAATAACAAAATATCTTTAAGTAACAATAAAAGCTAAAAGCTTTTAAAATTTTTTAATATTAATATAATAAAACTAAAAAAAGCTTTTATTTAATTATTTTAACAGCAAAATGCTTAATTAACTACTAAGTTTAACAAACTAAAAAAACAATTAAAAAAAAAAAGCAGTTTATATTAAATTTGTATAAACTGCGTTTTAAAAAAGCATATAAAACGATTACAAAAAAAAAAAAAAAAAAAAAGTTTTAAAAACTAAAAAATTAGAAAATTTAAAAAACTTTAACAATTTAAACATTTTTTATTAAACTTTTTATTATATTACTTTTTTTAATTAACAGTTTAATTTTAGCTATTATATTAAAAATAACTTTTTTAATTTAAAGCTATTTATATTATTATTTTTATTATCGTTTTTATTTTTTAGTTAAAAAAAACATTTTTAAAATTAAGCTAAACGTAAATTTTATTTGCAATGTTATTAAAACAAGCATAATAATAAGTTTAATAGCAATGCAAACTTAAGCAAACTATTTAAATTTAAGTATTTTTTATTTAAAATAAATTTTATTTATAATAAATAAGTTAAATAAATTTAAAAGCTAAATTTTATATTTATTAGCTTAATATGCAAGTTTTAGCGTTATTTTAAACGCATTTTGTATATATATAGCAAAATAAACTAAGCTTGCAAAAACTAATATTATAGCTTTATTTAAAGCTTAAATAGCAAAAACTAGCATTAATATAAATATAATTAAAATGCATTTTTTATATAAATTAAAACTTTTATTTACTAGTTAACTTTTTTAAAAGCTAATATTAGTAGCAAATTAAAAACAGTTAAGCAGCTACTTAATTAAAACTTTAAAACTTTTAATTATTATTTTATTTAAATTAAAAACTAAAAAAATAAGCAAACTAATTTTAAAAAAGCTATACTATATTATTAAAAGCTTTTTATTATGCTTTAAAATAAAATATTTAATTATTTTAACTTTTTATTTATTAAAAAAATTAATATAATAAATATAGCTATATAACGTTAAAAAATAATAAAACTAATTAAAAAAAATTAAAACTAAGAAAATTTTAAGCAGTTTAAATTTTAAACTAACTTTAAATTAAACAAAAGCTTTTAACAATATTAATATTTAAATAAAAAAAATTATTATTATTAAAGCTAAAAATATGTTAATATAATTAAAAAGCGTAATAGCTATTATATTAATTATAATTAAAAAAGTTTTAACCGAAATAATATTAATAATAAGCATAAGCGCTATATTATAAAAAAATCTTTATTAAATAACAATAGCTTTTATTTTTTAATAAAATGTATTTGCAATAATAACAACTTGTATAAAAATTATAAATTAGTTATAAAAAATGTTAAATATTTTAATTATAATTAAATAAAGCATATAAATTATAATTGTTTATAATTTTAAAAAGCTAAAAAGCAAAAAATTTAAAAGATTTAAACTATTTATAATTTAAATAAGTATTGTTTTAAAAACAATAACAATGCTAATTATACTTAATTTAAGTTTTTATTAAAAAGCTATATAAATAATAGCTAAAAAAAAAACAAATAAAGTTAATTTTTAAAAATGTTAAGTTTAAGTTTAATTAATAGCTTTATATTTTAATTTTGCAACATTTTTATACTTTTTACAATATTTATATTATATTTTTTAAAAAACTTTTTATTTAAACTTATATTAATTTAAATTTATATGTTAAATATAATTGCGTTAGCTACACTTTTGCTTTTTATTATAAATTAAAAAAAGCTTTTTTTTGTATTTATTTTTTATAATATGCTGCTAATAACACTTTTTTTATTTATAGCGCTTATTAAGTTTTTTATAAATTAATTAATAGCTACAAAGTTATTTAAAAATTTTGCTGCGTTTATATTGCTATTAACAAAAATAATAAACTTAAAAACGGTTTTGTTTTACTATTTTAGTTTATTTTAAATAATTAAAATATTATATTAAATTTAGGCTTTAATTAATAATATTTTAAACTAATAACAGTTTTTTAATTTATAAAAGCTTGTTATAATTAAAAGTTATAATAGAGCGCCCCACATTTATTAAGCGAGTAGCCAATTAAAACAGCGCTAGTAAATACGGAACAAAAGCGCACTTTAGTATAAGCCAAAGAATTAAGTTATATAGTTATATATATAACTATAAAACTATTTAAAGTTTAGCTAAAAGTACGCATATAACTAGTATTATAAAGCGCATATAAATAAAAAAACTTTTTAATAAATAAATTAAATAAAGAATAACTTTTTAATATACGCTTTTAAAAGCGTTAGTTTTATTTTATTTTGCAAGCTAAAATCTTATTAAAGTTATAAGCCTAGTTTGTTTATAAAACTAATGCTTTAAAAATATAGCAATACTTTTTTATACTTTTATTACTAGCTATACTTTTTTTTTCTTTTTACTTTTTATTACTACGTTATACTTTAACGCTAATTAAACATTTATTTAAACGCATTATAAATTATTTTAGCACTTTAAAACTTTTTTAAAATTTTTTTTTAAAGACTTATTAAAATTAAACAAGCTAGCACAACTAGTATTAAATATATACAAAAATACTAAATATATAAAAATTAATAAGCAAAAGCTTATTAAATACTTATAATTTAGCCTACGCTTTTTAATACTTAACAAAAGCGCTAGCTATTAATTATATTTATTATTAAAAGTAAAAGCAATATAACAAAAACTATGCTAACTAGCTACTTTAAAATAACGCTGCTGCCTTTACTTTTAGCGTTGCTAGCAAAACTTTTAACGCTGCTGCCTTTTTTTTAGCACCTGTTTTTAATAATACTTATTTTTTAACTGCTAACATTAAAACAACTTTTAATAAACTTATTAAAAATTACTTTAATAAATTAGCTATTTAAGCAGCTTATAACGCTAAATATAATACACTATTTATATAAGTTAATAAAACAGTTAACAAATATTAACTAAAAATAGCTAGCACTTAATTAATTAAAAACAAGTTTATTTATTTATACAACTTAGTTAAAGCTTTAAAAAACAAACTTGCTTTAACTAAATTAAATATATAAAACTTAGTTTTATAAAACTATTAAAAAACGTTTATAAAAGCTTATTATAAAAGCATTAATTTTATAAAGTAGGTTAAAAATTAAAAAATAGTATACTAATAAGCTAAAATGCGCAAGCTG
Organism: Xylaria digitata; assembly: GCA_022495195.1. Classification (NCBI taxonomy): domain Eukaryota; kingdom Fungi; phylum Ascomycota; class Sordariomycetes; order Xylariales; family Xylariaceae; genus Xylaria; species Xylaria digitata. Next base: position 13,957 of record MU377403.1, read on the forward strand.
TTTAAAATAACAAGCAATTTTACAGCAAAAAACTTTTTTAAAGCAATTAGCAATAAAATAGCCCTAAGCTAAGCTTAGGCTTAATTAAACAAGCTAATAAAAAATAAGTTTTTAAAGTAATTAAAAACTACTTTTAATTAGCTTAACAAAGTTTTTACAAATATTTTTTATAATTATGCTTACAAAAATAAAAAAAAAGTAAGCATTTATATTACTTTTAGTAAAAAAACCTTAAATAACTAAAAATTAAACAGCATTTGCAACTAAAGCTTAAAGTTATTAAAATATAAATATAGGCATAACTGCTTATACTACAATACTTTTAATTAAACTTATAATTAAAAGCTAAAAACATATGTTATTTTATAATACGTTTTAACTAAAAAAACAAAGTTTTATTTAAAAAAGCTACTTATTAAAAAACAAGTAAAAGATATTAAAAAGCGTTATAAGTTTATTTATTAAAAAAAATTATAGCAAATTATTAGCAAAAATAATTAAAAAGTTTTTTAAAAACAGCAAAAAGCGCTTAAACTTAACTAAAAAAAAAACTTAAACTACTTAAAAAAAAAATAATATATACTGTTATTAACTTAATAATTTTAAGCGTAACTAAAAATAATTTAAAAATATTTATAACGTTTAACTAAACATTTTATATATTATTAAACAGCATTTTAATTAATAACTATAAAGCGCTTTATTTAATAAACTACAAAAATTTGCTAATACTAAACTCTTTTGTTCTTATAAAAAATAAAAAAATAGTTAACGCAAATACAAGCTAGTTTTCAATTCTAAAGTTTAAAAAAAAAATTTTAAAAAACATATTATTAAACATTTAAAATAAAAAAACAAAAAATTTTATATTTATTAAAGTAGCGCTTATTAAAAAGTTTTATATAAACATTATTTTAAAATTAAAGCTACAAAAAGGTAGCATATAATATTATAAACAAAATTATATACTATAGTTTAAAAACAAAAAAAAAAAAGCATTTATAACAAAACTTAAAAAACGTTATAACTTAGTTTTTTTTAAATATAAACTAATTATTATTTATTTTAATTGTGCTTTAATAATAACTACATTTTTATTTTTATAAAAAATATTAGCAAGCGTTGCAAAGCTTGTATTAAACGTTATAAGTTTAAAATTAAAAACGCTTAAAGCCTTAGTTTATAAAACAAAAAATATAAAAATAAAAAAAACTTTACGCTTAAAATATAAAAATTATATATAAGCGCACGCATATTAAATAATTTTATAAAAAACATTAAAACAACGCTTAACAAAACTGTTTTAAAAAATTAATTAAAACCTGTTTAATTATTTTAAAAGTTTTAACAGCTTTAACTAGTTATTTGCTTTAAAAAACAAGTTTAACAATTATATTTAAGCATACTTTTTAATAAAAAAAACATAAAACCAAGTTTTTAAAACTATTTTACAATTTAAACGCTAAATAATATAATAATTTTAGCTTTTTATATATAAAATAAAAAAAAATAATAATAAAGCTATAATTATAATATAAAAAAAACAAAATATAAGCAATAAATTAAAAACAAAAAAATTAATTTAAAAACTTTATTAATATACGTTAAAAAGTTTATTAAAAATTTTAAACAAACTAAAAAAAAAATTATTAAAAAAACTATTAAAATGTTAACTAATACTAGCTTACTAAATAAGCTATAGCTAAAAGCTATATAAACTACAATATAGCTATATAATATAAGCCTTTTAAAAAAACGCAATATGCGCGCCCTATATAAAGTTTTCAAACGCTAGTTTATACAATATTTTTAATAATATATATTAAAAGCAATTAAAAACTTAATAAAAAACTTAAAGCTAAACTAAAATAAAATATATGCTTATAAATATAAAGTATACTTTATTAAAAAAAATAAAAGCGCTTATAAAAACAAGCGCAACTATAAAACTTAATCTTAAGCGCATATAAAGTACTTAGTAAGCTATAAAGCTATTAACTTATATTATATATAAATATTTTAGCTACAAAAAGTTATTATTATACAAAATATTAAATTTAACAAAAAGCTTTTTTATTATAAAAAACAAAAGCGTTTAACAATTAAAATTAACAAAACATAAATTAAAAAAATTAAAATACTAAATAAAATTTTTAAAAATTCTTTTAATACAGCAAATATATAATTATAAACAAAAAACATAATATATAAGTTAAATACTAATGCTTTTAACAAAAATAAAAAAACGCTTAACTTATTTAATAAGCTTATTATTACTTAGCAAAAAAAATAAAAAATAAAAATAAGTACGCTTAATAAGCTTATTTAAAAAAGCACAAAAGCTTAAGCTTATAAAAATTAACTATATAAACTTATAACTTTTTAAAAAACATTAAAGCTTAAAAAGCAATAGCTTAAAGTTAAAAATAATAGCAGCACTTAACAAATTAATTTAAAAGCGTTATAAAAAACCAACTTACTAAGCACGCAAAAACAAAAAATAATAAACAACTTAAAAATTAAAACATTTTAAAAAATAAAAAAACAATTAATAAAACAAAAATATAAATAATAAATATATTTATTAGCGTTATAATTAAGCTGTAAAATAAAAAGCTAAAACTTTAAAAATGCTAAAAAAAATTAGCGTTTAAAAAATTAAAACAGCAGCATAATTTTTATAACAATAATGTTTATAAAAAATAAAATAATTCTTTTAACTAAAAACTTAAACTAATTACTTTTTTTAAAAACGTTTATATTTAATTAACTAAAAGCGTTTTATAAAAAAAATAAAAAACATAAAACACTATATTTTATATTTATAACAGCAATAAACTAAAATAAATTAAAACAATTAAAACTAAAAACTAATTAAATTTATAAAAGCAACTTTTTAATGCTTTTACTAAAATTATAAAAAAATTTAATAAAATATTAACTTAAAAAAAAATTTAAAGCAAACGCTTATAAAAAATTTTAAAGCTTAAAAAAATTAAAAGCGTTTAAAATTATATTTAAAAAGCTTGCTAAAAATACTTTTTTTTATTAAAATAAGTATTTATATATAAGTTTAACAATAAAAGCTATTTTAAAACGTATAAATTTAAAATAATAATAATAAAAAATTTATAACTAAAAGACTTTTTATAATTTATATATGTAACAACGTTAGCAATAAAAACATTTTGTTTAATAATAGCTATAATAGCGTAAAACAATATAAAAATTAAGCAATATAATATAATAAAAACGTTTTTTAATTTTAAAAAAAAAAAAAAAAAACGCTTGTTATAATAAACTTATTAAAAAATTTTATTTAAAACAACAAAATAAAGCTTTTTAAGCGCGCTTTATATAAGCTAAAAAATTTGCTTATATTATAATATAAAAAATTTGCAAAAACATTTTTAAAAATTAATATAAAAGCCTTATTTAAAAAGCTTTGCTTATTTTATATTAAAAACTAAAAAATGTTTATAATTTTTTATATTAATAATTTTTTAATTGTTTATAAAAAAAAATATGCTAAACTAACTATAAAAATAGTTAAGCATATTAAAAACGCTTATAAACTAAAAAAAAAAAAAACAATTATTTTAATATATAATTAATATATTAAAAAAATAGTAAAGCGCTATAATTTTAATAATAATAGCTAGTTTTTTATAACTTTATTGCTAATAAAAAAGCTTATAAAATTTTTTAAAAAAATAATTAAACAGTTTATTAAAGCGTATTAAAAGCGCGTTAAATTAATTTTATATAACGTTATTATATTAAAGCTAAATATAGCTTATATAATTATATAATTATTAAAATTTTTAAATAATTTAAGCAATAAATATATGCAAGCTGCTAACTAAATTATTAAATATTTATATAAAACATAATTTTTAAATATAATATATAGCGCTTAAACTTTAAAAGCATAAGCGTTTTTAATTACAAAAAATATATTATTTGCAAATAACTTAAAAATTAAATATTTTTTATATAGCTATATAGTTTTTTTTTTTAATAAAACAATAATATAAAAAGCAATAAAACAAAGCACTATTACTATTTTTATTACTAAAGCTAAAATTAATATTTTTAGCTTAACTAAAAAAAAGATTATAATGTTGCAAAAGCTATACAAAAATTTTTAATTTAATTTAAATAGCGCTTAAATTATATATTTAAACAACTTTTAAGCTATATGTTTAATAATTAATAAAAATTAAAAAATTAATATTTAGCTAAAGTATATAAATATTTAAAACATATAAATAAAACAAAAACATTTTAAAAAAACTTTTAAAATTGTTTACTTTTTAATTAATTAAATGTTAACAAATAAAATTATTAAAAAGTTAAATAAAACGTAATTTAAACATTTTTAAGCGCTTATTAATTTAATAAACAAGTATTATATAATTAAAAAAATTTTAAAAGTTAATATAAAAGCAAAAAAAGATTTTATTAAATTAAAAAACTTGTTTTTTTTAAAATAAACAAAAAAAAAAAAAAAAAACCTAATAACGCTAAAAACGCTAGCGTAGCTTGAACTACTAATGTTATTGCTGCTGCTACTATTGTTTTTTTTTTTTTTTTTTTTTTTTTTTTTATTTACGCTAAAAGCGCAACGTTATTATTTTTATTTTTATTATTTTTTTTATTTTTATTTTTATTTTTTTTATTATTTTTAT
>MU377404.1:0-18540 GCA_022495195.1 Xylaria digitata
TAACAAGTACTAAACTAGCTTAGTATTAGTATTGGCAAGTACTAAACTAATCTAGTATTAGTATTACTAAATACTAGATTAGTAGTACTAAATGCTAACCCTGATTAAGTAGCTTAAAAAATAAAGCTTTTAAATGTTAACTAGCTTACGCTTTTTTAACTTCGCTTTTATAAAGCGTTATAAACTAATATTTATAAACATATAAAGCTTTTTGCCAAATTTTTATATTATTTAATAAATTTAATAATTATGTTGCTAATATATAACAATTTTTATGTTATTAAGTTTAGTATGCATTATTATTGCTTAATATATTTTTAGCACAATATATAGCAGCTTGTTGCTAAGTTAATTATAATAACGCTTAAAATAGCTATATTTAAAAAAGTGCACCTAAAGCTTATAAATATTAAAATTAAACAACTTTTAAGTTATAGTTATTTATAGCTGCTTTTTAAAAAAAAAAGTTATATGCGTTTTATTATAAACTTTTGTTGCTACATGCTTACTTTAGCTAAAAATGCAACAACAATAAAAATATTGGGTGCAAATATTAATAGCATACTAGCGCTAATAAATTATATGCTTTAGCTAAAATAAAAACTATATTTTAAACGCTTAAGCTTAGCTATATTATTTGTTAACAATATTTATAAGCGTATTAAAGCGTTTAAAACCTGCGTTTTTATATTGTTTTTGTTTTTAACTTTTTAACTGCAATTATATTTTATTAAAGTTAATATTAAAGCTGCCTTTAATATTATTTTGCAAAAAGTTATAATTGCGCTTATATATCATATTTTTATATATTAATATTATTAAATGCTTTAATATACGCAAGTTTTGCTATTTAAAAACAATAGCGTTATAACTGTAGCAACATGTTAATAGCTTAAAAATGCAAAATTAGCGAGCAAAACAGTACTGTTTACAAAGTTATTAAAAAGCGTAAAAAAGTTTGTAGCGAATAACGTTTGCAATATAGTTTTTGTTAATAAAGTTATATACGCAAGCTATAATATAGCAAGGTTGTTAAAGCTATTAAAAGTGCATGTAAAATACAATTTACTATATATTAGTAAAAAATTATATTGTTAACAATATAGCATTTTATAAAATAATATGCTAAAATTAGTATTATACAACTATTTTTATGCAAACTTAAAAACATAATACTTAAGCTTTTTAAAAAAATGTTTTAATAATAAAAAATATTTTTTAATAAAGCTAATGAATAATTTTTTTTTTATTATAATAAGTAAAACAAAAATAAAGCGCTTTATTATAATAATATATAACAGATTTTTAAAATATAGCGTAAACGTTAGCAAAAACAAAACTTTAGTTAAATTTATATTAAAAATAAATAAAGTAAAGATTATAAAGCTTAAAAAAAAACGTTTGTTTTTATACTGCAGCATTTTTATTAATATAGTAATATTAAATTTAGCTAAAAACAAAAAAAAAGTTAAAAATTTTTTAATATTTAATTTGTTTATAATTAAATTTTTATAGTATTTAAAATAAACTTTTTAGCAAAAAGTTATTAGTAAGCATAGTTTTTTTTATTTTTTTATTAAACGTTTTTTTTTAAAATACGCTTTTTTATTAAACATTTTTAAAATTTAGTTGTACGCTATATTTTTTAATATAGTGTATAACAGGCAATATATAGTAGCAGCTAATATAATAAGCGTAACAACTAAAACAGCTGTTAAATTGTAAGCATATATATAATATTTACTGTATGCTTAGCGCCCGCGCTTAAGCCTAGTTGTACACACGCTTGCAGCGCTCGCTAACGCCGCTTTTTACTTGCTAATAAGTTGTACAAAGCATACGCAATACTTAAGCTATATATATACGTTGCGCTACGCTTTTATAACGTAGTTTATATTTACTGCTTGCTATTAAATACTAATAGCGTACTAAAGTAGTTATACTAAAGTACTTTTTTAATTAAAAGTTTAAATAATAAAACTAAAAAAAAAAAGTAAATATAATAATATTAAAAAAAGCAATTATAATATAGTTAATAAAAAATTTATTATAACTTAAATAGCAAAATTAAATAAAAAACTTAAAATATTTTTAAAGCTTATAAAAATATAATATTTTAGCAGCTTTAACAGTTTTACGTTAGTTTTTTATTATATTTTGTTTTTAAACTTAGCTAATTTGCATTATAATATGTTTAATTATAAATGTATGCATTATTATAAAAACTATTTATTATATGTTAGACTTTTTTTGTTTGTTTAAACTACAAACTTATTTTAAAACGTTATTATAATAAATTATAAATATATAAATAGTATTTTAAATGCTTAATTAAATCTTTTGTTTATTTTACTAAATTTATATGCAGCTTTTAAACTTTTAAGCTATTTTAAAAAGCTTTTTTTATAAATATTTTAAACAAAATAAAAACTTTATAAAAATAATCAATATACTAATATTAATATTAAATAATAAAAATAACGCAAAATCTAATATATATTTAAGTAAACTTTTAAAGCTAGTTAAGCTTTAATTTTTTTTTTAGCAGTATAATTATATAGCTAATTTTTATAAAGCGCTATTTTTAAACTTTAAAACTTCAACCTAGTTTGCAATTGCTTTTTTGCGCGTAGCATTTTATTTATTTGCGCTTTTTTGCCAACTTTTACAAAAAAAAGCACAGCAAAAAAAAAGCAAGGTAATAAAGCAGACTTATTTAAAAAAAAAAAGATAAAGCAAGCAAAATAATAAATATTAAAATAAAAAAACTAAAAGTTAGGTCAAAGTTGCAAAAAGCAAAAAAATATGTTTAAAAGCAAAGCTATTATTTGCATATATAGTTCTTTAAGCATAATTAAATCAAAATTAGTTAAAACTATTTGCTTTTTATTGCTTTTTAGCTTTTTACTACTATTTAGCTTAATACAAATTAATATATTATTATATTATAACACAACAGTTATATAAACATGTTTAAAAGCTAAAAACCGATTAATAAAATAAGGCTTAAAATTAAATATAAAGCAATAAAAAACATAAAAAAAGTAATATTAACTTATATTAGTTAACGTTACTTACAAGTTAGTAACGCACCACAAGTTAATAACGCACTTTTTAGCACTTTTTATGCGCTAACTTAAATAACTCGACTATAACATATACAAATTAATTAAATTAATCGTAATCTTTTTTATTAAATGTTTTTACTTTTATTTAACAAGTTTGCGCATTATATTTAAGCTTACTACAAATGTTACAGCGTTATTAACTTATTTATACTTTTTTTGTTAAACAACTATTTTTAGCTTTATTACCCGATTTAATTACTTTATTGTTTTTAAATTTCTATAAAACTTAGGCGTTAGTTATAATAAAAAGTTTTTTATTTTATAGTTATTTGTTTTTAGTTTTGCAACGCTTGCTTAAAATGTAGTTAGTTTTGCAAAACTTTTTGTTTTTTTGCTGCAAAAAAACATTTTTGTATATTAACCTTTGCGTAGCTTTTATAATTAAGTTAATAAAATTTAAAATTTTAATTAGCAAGCTTAAAAAATAATTTTTAACTTTAGTTTTAATAAAAATTAATTGCTGTTTAGTTTTTAGTATAATAGTAAACGTTTTTAAAATTTAAAATTAAAATAATAATTCGAGGTTTAAAAAAAGTGTTTTATTTGTTTTTTAAATATTTAACGCAAATATAACCTTATTTGCATTTAAAAGCATAATTTTAGCTGCTTTAAAACTTAATCGAATGTTTTATTTAGTAAATATATATATAAATATATATGCAAAGCCTGCAAAAAAGTTTTGCTTTTTAATATAAGTTTAATAGCGCTATATTAAACCTTTAATATATTTATTATAACGCTGTTTTAAAACACTAAAAAAAATTAAATCGAAAGGCTAAAGCTTATATAACAAATAAGCAAGCATATAAAGCATAATAATATTGTTAAACTAGCAATATTTTTTAAATTGTATTAAATAGTAGCTTTTATAACTATTTAAAATTAAAAAGCAATAATTACTTTTAAATCAGCTCCAAATATAATTATTAAAATGTTTTGCTTAGCTAACGCTTATGTTATTATTAGTTTAGCTGTTATTTAAAAGGTTTATAACCTAGTTTAGCAATAAAATAATGTTGCAATATTAAAACGCAAAATAAACTTTGCCTAAAAAAATAATATATAGCAATACTGTTTAACTTTAAGAATTAATAGCTTAGTTTGCAATAACTTATTTTCTACTTTTAAGCTCAGCTTGTTAAAAGCGTCTACGTTTTTTAAAGCTTATAACAATTATTTTAATAATTATTTTGCTTATTAAAAACCTTATTTTATTAAAGTTATAAATATTTTTAACTTGTATACTATATTTGTTAATTATACGTTTTATAAAGCTAAACTATTTGTAATAACTTGCAGAATTTTTGTTAAAAGCTTGCTAATAATTAATTCGGCGGTTATAATACGTTTAAAAATTAAATTGTTATTATATAAAATTTAAAGCTTAATTAACGCTAACTTTTAACGCGTTACGTTCGCATTAAAAAATATTAGCTATTTTTTAAATATAACGAAGCTAAAGCAAAAACGCTTGCGCATTTAGCTCAAAAATACGTTTAGCAATAATTTTTTTTTAAACATTGTTAAATTTTGTTTTATAATGTTTACAACGTAATAAAACACGTTATTATCGATTTTTTGTTTTAATATACGGTTAAAAACGTTGTAAATACAAGCAAGCTTGCAAAAAAAAAGTTTAAAATTGCGTTTTTTAGCTTAAATTGCTAGCTACAAATTAGCTTCTTTAAATTTTTGAACTATTGTGTTGTTATAAAATAATATATAAATAAAATAAAAAAATAAAAAGTTAGTAAAAAGTGTGTTATTAACTTGTAGTATATTACTAACTTGTAAATAACATTATACAAATTAAAAAAAGTTTTATATGTTTGTTTATTTAATTTATATTATAATTATAAGTTTATAAGTTAGAAATTAATTAAATTAGCTTTAAAAATAGCAGCAACTTAACTAAAATATTAACTTATATTAATATATAAATAGCGATATACTAAAGTAGTAAATAATAAGTACGGGGGTTAAAAACTATATATAGGCATGCTATATGCATAACGCAACCGTTTGTACAAATAAGCAACATATATTAGCGCTTACAGCATACTTAATACATAAAGGCACATTTTAAGAGTTTAAATAACCAAAGCGTAATTTTAAATAAACAAATTACTAAATACCTAGTCGGTATTAATTAAATTATTTATTTTTATACTTAATCTGCACTAATAACTCTTGCAAATAATTGATTCTGCAAAAAACGTAAAAATTACTTCCTTTTTTTTAAAAACTATAAAACATATTATTACTATTTATGCTCTTATTTTTGTAAGCAAAATTCGTTATACTTTGTATAACAACCTTTACTGCTTTTCTTTAAAAAAACTATATTAGCATTAATATTTTTTAAAAAGATTTTATTTAAGCATTTTAAAAAAGTATTATAATTGTCATTAATTTTAATTGCTACTGCTTTAGCTATACAAAAAAAATTAAATACAGGTTCTTAAAAACTAATTTGTATTAAACTGTTAATATTAACTTATACCTTAAACTTTAGACTTTTAATTTCTTTAAATAATCGTATAAAAAACTAACTAGTTTTACCAACATTCTAATTTGTATTAAAATATAATAGCGCGCTATAAGGTTTGCCCTTGTTAATTTAATAATATATTTAAATTTTAAAATCTTTTAACTTATTTAATACAGCTATTAAATAAAAACTAAAGTTTAAACAGCATAAAACAACAAGCTTATAATTAATGCTGTTAAAAGTAGTTCTAAAACAAACCTAGATATAAAATAATAACGCTACAAGTATTGTAGCAATTAATATAGCATTATTATAAGCTTTAATACTTATAGTATTAAAAAATGCCTAAAAATTTATAGTAATTATAGCTAGCAAATTAGCTAAAAATAATTAACTATAAGCAATAAGCAAAAATTTTTTAAAAAAAGTAACTTAGATAAATATTTACTTTAGGCATTTAATAACCTTTTTTTAACTTATAATAATATTAAAGCTTTTTTAAAAAGCAATTTAAAAGTTTTTTAATAGTTTATTATGCGCTTGCAAAAGTTGTTTTTGCATAAAGGCCAGCTTAAGCCAGCTTAAAAGCTTTTTAAAAAAATGTTTTTTTAAACTTTTTTAAGTAAAAACATTTTTAACAAAAACGTTATAAGCAACTAGTTAACTTAAATTATATTAGCTATTTTTTAAAAAAATAAATAACGTGCTAGCTTATTTTTATTTACTTTTACAACTAAATCGATATACTTATAAAAAGGTTTAAATAATTAGGTTTTAATATTACAAATAAAACAAACTGTAAAAAAAATAAAAAGGTTTTTAAATATAAGTATTTTAATCTACGCTTTAGCTAATTAAACGTATAACTAATAACTATTTAATGTTTTATAAAATAAATATTGGCGTACTAAGCAAGTGCAGCTACTTATAATCAGGTTTTTATTTATATAAATAGTAAAGCAATAACTATAGATTTTATGCAAGTATAAAAAAGTATAAATTAATAAACAAGCTAAACAATAAAAGCAAACAAAAATATAGCTTTAAATCCAAATAGCATTAAGCAATATATTATAAATATTAACAATTAAATTATTTAAAATCTAACTTTTTTAAGCAAAACGTTAAATTTTTTTTTAAAGCAAATTATTAGCAAAAAGTTGTAAAACCAAGTATAAAGCTTTTTAATTAAAAATAAGTATTGTTTTATTTAAATCTTTTTAAAAATAAAGTTTAAAACAAAGTTAATAGTTTGTATATATTAACATTTTTTGGATTTATTACAAAATAAATAATTTATACTTTTTTAAACAAAGCTTAAAGCTAATTGTAGCACTAGATTAATTTTAATTTAACGTAAATAAATAATAAATTGTTTAATATAATATGTATTACAAGCGGGCAAAAAAGATTTGGCATTTATTATGTTAAATAAATTAAATAAAGCAAATAAATATTTATAAAAATAGCTAAATATAAGCTTAAAATTTGTTTTAAAGCCCTGCTAAAAGTTATAAAAAAATGCTTTTTTTTTATTAAATATTTTTTTACAAAATGCTTTAAAAGTTGTAAAAACAACACTTTTAAAGCAGCTTTTTTATAAAACAATAATTTTAAACATAATGTATAAGCGCTTTAAAAATATTTTTTGCAGCATAATTAAAAGCTTTATATTAACCAGGCAGCAAAATGCGTACGCATTTTCCTAACTGTGCATAACTAGCAGCTATAAAGCTGTTAAAATAATGTTATTTATAAAAACTTAAATCTATTAAGCAAAAATAACAGCAAAATGTGCTACTTTAGCAAAATCTTTTACAAAAAAAACAATAGTATATATAAAAAATCTAATAAGCTAGCTGTATACGAAATCTATAAACAATAATTGCAAATAATAAGTCTTAGTTTTATTATTATAAGCTAAACTATTTAAGATTTTTCTTACTTAAGCAAAATAAAATATATAACAATTTATAATTACAAATTTCTTTTAAAAAAACAAAGATATTATATTAGTTATATTATGACTTTGTATTTTAATTGTATATAAAAATCTCGCTTTTATATTACTTTTTATATATAAAATTACTAATGCAAAAGTATATAATAAGCTTTAATATATTTTTAGCATATAAAGTTCTTAAAACCTTATAAATAAATAAAAAAATAATAGCTATAGTTTAAATATAGTAATAAAAACGTTAACAACTTAAAAAAAAGTTGCGCTTATAGCAAAATGTTATAATTATGCTTACTGCAATAAGCACACAATAAAAATCTTTTTTTGTTTTATTATTTAATATAAAAAAATATTTATTTAAACAATTATGTTATAAATTATATAATCTAAAAAAATATTAAATAATTAGCATTAAATAACTAAATTTGGTTTTTAAAAAGCGCAATATAAAAAAATAAACTTTTTAGCTATATTAAAAATAGTTTTATATTACGTTTTGTTTTAAGCTCTTTTTAGTTATCTCTTTTACTTTAGGCAATTAACGTAGTTTAGCTACATATTCTAATTTGTACCTGTAAAACACAGTCTTCAATATGTTTATATATATTTATTTTCTTAATAATATTAACTATTATTATTTTATTTTAGTAATGCCTTTTTTTTATAAAATACTGTTTATATAGCTTAAAGTTATTAATTAATTGTTTATTTATTTATAAAATAAAATAAAATAAAATGTATAGCAGCCATTTTTAAATATAAATTTTAAGTTTGTTCAAACTTTATAATTAGATTTTTATTGCTAAATTTTGCAATTTTAATTGTTATATAAATTTGTTGTTTATAAAATAAAAGCAAACTACTTTAAATAAATAAACTATTTATTACAAGCTATATTATTTGGTTATTAAACTTATTATAACATTAATAAAACAATAAAATATATTTTTAACCGATTTTTATACTCGGTTTTTTTATGCTTTTATTAAAATATTTGTTTTGCTTTTAAACTTTAAAGCTTGTTGCAACTACCCCTAAAAAATAAATAACTAAATTAAAGCGCGCTTATTTAAGCTTTTTTTTTATAACTTTAAGCTAAGCATATTTAGCAATTATGTAGCTAGCATATAACTAAAGCAAAACTTAATTTTATTTTTTTTAAATTGCAAATAATTAAAAAAAAGCTACAAAAAACAATTTATAGCAAAAAATATTTTTGTATAAAAAGCATAAAGATTTAGTGCCCGGCTAACTAGCACTAAGTTAAAGCTGCGTTAAAACTTTTTAATAATTAAATTACTTAAGTTGTTTAATTTTATTGTCTGCCCAGTAATATGCTTATTAAATTTTATAAAAAATTTATTTAAGCGTTGTTAAAGCAGTATTTTTTATAGTATAACTATTTTAACAAAAAGATTTTTTATAACATATGTTAATATTAGAGCACGCAATTTAAACTAGCAAATAATTAATAAATAAAATTAAGCGCTAGTAAAAAAATTAGTTTTAATCTTTTATTTAATAAAACATAAAGCAAAAAAAAAAAAAAAACCTAACTTATATTACTAAAGTGTGCTTAAAATGCTAAACAAACTTTTAGTATTTTTTAAGTTATAAAAAGGCTTAAAGCTTAAAAATCTGTACAAGCATTTTGTACTGCAATGTATTAACAAAGTTATACAATATTTAAAGCGCGTTAAAGCTACTTAAATATAAATTATTAGCAATAACTTAGCAATATAAAGCTGCGTAAACATTTATACTTTTTAAAGCTTTTAATTGCTAGCGCTAGCTATAAGTTAAGCAGATCGCAAAGCTATAGGTATGCTTTTAGCCAGCCAAAAAGTCTTTAATGCTATTTAAAATCTTTAAAAATAAAAAAAACTTAAAAAACGTTTATTACAAATTAACAAACTAATTTTAACAATTAAATTATTTTATAAAAACATAAAATTATTTTTTATTATTGCTAAAATTCTATAAAAATACCTCTTTTTAAAAAAGTTTTACGCTTTTTTTTCTAAGTATTTTGCAGAAAATTAAAGTCTGCTTTAGCTCGCATTTGTTAAGTTTGCAAAAAAAAAATTTTTAAGCTATTAGCACGCTTTTTTTGTTTAAGCTAGCATACATTTAACTTTTTTACGCAATGCTTTATAATTTTTTTAAGCTATTAAATAATATACTTAAAATAAACTTTGGTAATAAAATCTGTTTATATATTATAGCTTACGCAGTTTTTTAATTCTATTGTAAAGCAGCGCTGCTAGATTTTTATAATAATGCAATCTAAAAATTTATAAACTAAAGCTTTTAGCGTTTAAATAGTAAAAGGCTTATTATGCTAAAAAACTAAATAAATATAAAAGTTGCAAGCGTTAATTGTTGCTAAAGCAAACCGTATACAAAGATATTTAAACAAGTAAAAAAAGTAGCATTTTTGCTATAGTTTTAAAACTAAATATAAATGTTTGCGTTTTTAACTATAAAACATATTATAAAAAACTTCTTATGTTTATTTTTAAGCATATTAAATCTTAAGTTATAACTAATTAACAAAAAAATTGTTTTTATTATTTTATAAAGCAATCGTTTTTTTTACTTTATTGTTAAAAAGTATTTAAGCAATAAAAAAAATTTTAAAAACAAAAGCGGTTTTAAAAATAAAAGCAATAACATAAGTAATATATTTAGCTTTTGCAAAGCGTTACTACCCCAAAGTTATAGTACGCTTAAAATAAAAATTAACTTTTAGTTAAATAGTTTTTTTGTAATGCTATTTAAGATTTTTTTACTAAAAGTAAATATAGCGGATAGTATAAGCTTTTTTGTAACTTTTTTAGCAAATTTTAAAGTTGCTACAAAAACGAAAGCTTTATAAACAATTGTAAATATTAAAATAAAAGATTTTGTAAAACAGCATAAAACTGCATATATAATAACTTTTGCACAATTTGTAAAAAAACAGTTTTAAAACTAAAGCATTTTATAGCCTACTTTGCTTTTAACGTTATTTAATAAATTGTTATTTAATAATATAATATATTATATATTAAAAAGTTTATTATTTTTAACTTTTAATACTATTTTATTACAGCTTTTTTATTGTTATTATTTATAATACTAAGTAATATCTACTTTTTATAAACTTTGGCGCTGTTGTTGCTTAACTAATTTATATTAAACAGTATTTATTTTTTGCAAACGTTTATACTGTTATTACCTGCAGCATATTTAAATAGTATGCATATTTTTTATATAACTGCGCCGTTTTTATTTAAACAAACTATAATTAAAACCTTTTTTAAAAAAACTTTTGCTTTGCTGCTGCTTAACTAATTTATACTAAGTAATATTTGTTTTTTATAAACTTTTGCATTATTATTACTTGTAGCATATTTAAATAGTTTATATTTTTTTTATACATTTGTATTATTATTGTTTAAACAATTTGTATAAAATAATATTTATTTTCCTAAGTCTAAAATACCTTTTATGCTAAGCATAATAAAAAATATTTTATTATATTTGTTAGCGCTTATTAATTTTTTGTTTAACTTTAGTTTTTTTTTGTTTTATTTAAATCGGGGCTACTATTAGTGCTTAGCTTTAGCTTATTATTATAATTTAACTTAGGATTTTTTAAGTTAAGCATACCTTTATATGTACAATTTATAACCTAAAGTTATAAATTGTTGTAATAAACTTTTATAATATTAAAACAATTGGTAGCCCTAAGCTTATATTATTTAGCAGCAAGCATTAGAAATAGTATAATAAATGTTTAACTTTTATTAAAATTTTTATTTTTTAGCTTTAATAAAAACTAATTTTTAGTAAAATCGAAATTAGTAATATAAAGTTTATAGCATATTAGCTAATTAAATAAGTTTGTTATAAATAATTATTAAAAAATATAAAGATTAAAACAATTTTATTATTTATTTAGTTATTATTTATAATTAGTTTTTTGTTATAAAATTTAAATTAATAAAATTAAACCAGCGTTATGTATGTATAGCTAAAGCTTTTTAGCCTAAGCTTTTAATTAATATATTATAATAACTAAGGCATTATAACTTTTTATAAAAAGCTGTTGCCTTTAGTACAACTATTACTAATTAATATAGCTAAAAATAAGTTAATATATAAATTAGCTTTTATAAGCTAAAGTCTTAACTGTTTTATATTAGTTTGATTTTATAGTAGCTAATAGCGCATTAAAGTTGTATATATTAAAGTAAACCTTAGGTATTGCAATATTAATGTTTTAAAAAAACGCTAGTAATGCATAATACTAAAAAAATTTCACGTTTTGTTATTATATTAACAAATTAAATTTTAGCTATTTTAAAAATCAAGTGTAAAACAAACATTTGTAATATTTGTTGTACTGCTTGTACGCTTAATACTAATTATTAAAACTGCTAATATAAGTTATAATATAATATTTGTTAATGCATAAGGCTTTCTGAAAACTTTGTAGCTATGTTACTATTACTATATATATAAATAATAAACTTTTTTGTTTTTTAAGTATTATAAAATTGTAATGCTAATTAAAGTCTGTTTTAGCGTTATAGCTTTAAAAAATATGTTTGCACCAAAAAATAAAAACAAACTTGTAGTAAGCTGTTGTAAAATATAAATATATATTAAGCATTTTTTGTTTTAAAATATATTATTAAGTAATAAATATTAGTAAATATTTGGCTTTAAGTTGTTGCTAAAAGTTATATTGTATAATTAAAGTTCTGCAACCTTATTAATGCTAAATTTAATAATTTTAAGCAACAAAAAGTTTATGTAAAAAAGTATTAATATAAATAATATAAGGTTATATAGCGCTTATAAAGTATGCAAAATAAATATTTGCTTGTTTTAACATATTTTTTAAGATTTAGCATAAGTAATAAAAAAATATGCATAGTTGTAATTAGTTTTTTTATTTTTTAACTTTGTTTTTTTAAAGCTTAATTTATAAGCTTTTTTAAGTTTTTAATTAAGTATTATAAAAAAGCTTTTTATTTGTATTTAAAACTAATAGCATAATAAATAAGTATAGTTAACACATTTAGCTACTAGCGTTATATATTATAACATTATAATTTGGTTTTCGCTTTTTTATGCCTTATTTAAAAAATTTTAGCTATACAATTATATAAAGTTAATATATATTTATTTAGTTTTTTAATATTATTAAAGTCTTAATTATTGTTTTTATTTGCAGTTTTTATTAGCAGCAAGTAAAATTGCTATAGCATTTTTGTTTTGCTTTTTTTTTTAACGCATTTGTTAAACAGCAGCTAACGTTAACTTAAAAAAAAAAAAAAACTTTGCATATTTTTTTATTTAGCTCTAACATATATAAAAACGTTTTACTAAATATGTTAAATATAACGCAGTATAATATACGCTTTTAAACAAAAAGCTAATATAATCTTGCTAAAGCTTTTTATTAAAAAAGTATTAAAAATAAAAAACAAGTTTTAAAAAAAGTTATAAAGCTTTAGTATACTTTATAACAACCTATTTAAAACAATAATATTAAGTGCTTTAGTTATTGCAAAATATGTTTTAAGTTAGCAGTTGTGTTCTAAAATTAAATTTTAAAAACTAATGTAGCATAAAAAGATTTTAATAAAAATAAAAGTTATATTTTATATTTTAAACAATAACAACAACAAATATTTTTTTAAAAATTAAAGATTTTTTTCTTTTATAAAAAGCTTTATAATTTGTTTTAGTTTGTATGCTTTATTTTTTTATTATATTATGCCTTTTTTTTTTAGCTTTTTTTAAAGCTTTAGCTAATAAAGCCGCTTTTTAATAAATCTTTTTAACTAAATTATAAAATTTATTAAACAATTAACATATAATACAAGTCTATTAACAACACAAGTTTATTAACAACTTTTTTACACTTTTGTACAAACAAATATAATAACTTAACCACAACATTAAAAATCAATTTAATTTAATTAGAAATATTTTTACTAAATGTTTTTATAATATTTTAATAAGTGCGTGCATTATGTCCAAGCTCGCCGCATGTTTTACACCTTTGTACGCGCGCTACACCACCTTTTATACAACAACTACCTGCACATATTTCTTTTAAAATCTGCTTTTTAATAGCCTGCTTAATCTTAAAATCTTGTTCTTTTTGTATAATAAAAAATTTTTCATCCTAAATACGTTTGTTTTTTGTATAGCAACGTCGGCTAAGTATATAATTTGCTTTTCGAAATATTAAAACCTTTTTTTCTAATAATGCAACCTTATGTACAAGCAATGTTATACCTTTTGTAATTTAATTAACAGCATTTAAAATAGCTATAAAAAAGCTATTTTTATATTATATAATCTTTTTTTTAATATAATTACTTTAAAATTGCGTATTTTTAATATTATATAAAGTTTGTAATTTTTAAAAAAGTAAATGTTTTTTAAACAATAAAAATAACTTAAATAATGTTTTAGTTAGCAATTTAGTTTTAAGTTATAAAAATATATAATTTAAGTTATATAAAACTAATCTAATACTTTTAAAACTTTTTTATATATTTAATTTTGTTATAAAAACTTTGTACGCTTAATAAAAAGCGGTAAAAAAATCTTTTTTTAAAACATAAGTAATATGCAACTATATTAATTTATTAATTTTATTAGCGTACAAACGTTTTAATAAGCTAAAACAACTAACATTAAAAAGCTAAAGCTGATGCAACAAATGTAAAAGCATGCAAAAAGTAATAATTTTATATTCTTTGGCATACAATTTAAATTCAGTAAAATAGTAGCTTTTATAGCTATTAAAAATAAGTAAGCAATAAATACTTTTTATACAACTAGCAATATGTTTATTAAAATATTAAATCCAATTTAAACCTTGTTTATTTGTTGTTTAATTATTTTTTATAGTTACAATAACTTAGTTGTATAACAATTTGCTATTTTTATACCAAAATAAAAAATAAATCTTTTTAGCTAAAATAATATATAATAAAATAATATAACTATACAATAAAACATTTTAAATAACAAACAACCATTTTTAATTGCTTTACTATATTGCTTTTAATTGTTTGCGCCAGTCGGAAGTTATAACAACTATTTTAAACAATATTTTGCTTATTATAAAGCTTATTTTATTAAAATTGTAAATATTTTTTTTAGCAATTTTATTAAAAGTTATTATTAATTGTATAAGCTTAAACCACTTTTAATATATATTAAAATTTTTATAAAAAATACGTTAATAATCGATTTTTTGGTTAAAACGCGTACAAAAAATAGGTTATTGTTATATAAAGTTTAAAGCTTAGTTAATGCCGACCGCGGTCGCGTTACAGGCGCGTAAAAAAAAATTTGCTATATTTTTAACATTACTTAACCAAAGCAGAAATAATTGCAAAACTAGGTTTATTATATATTGTACAATAGTTTGCTTTTTTAAATTAATTAATTTTTGTACTGGTAAGAATGTATTATGTTATAAAAGAATTTCAAGCTAGCGGTTTTTAAGCGTCGTACGAAAAACATTATAAATTTTTGCTACACAATTAAAAGTTAATTTTTTGTTGCGTACAAAAGCTTGTAATACAAGCTGTATATTTTTTTCATTTTATAAGCGCGCTATTATTGGTTGTTAAATAAATAGTAAATAAACAATGGGTATACAAAAGTATAAAAAAGTTGTCAATAAACTTATGTTGTTAATAGACTTGTGTTATACGTTATAAAAAAACATTTAGTTTTGTTATTAAATTAATAGCTAAGTTAAAACTAAATTATAAAAAATTTAAACTTGATACTGCAAACATTATAATCCTTATGTTTTATATAAAATGTATAAAGCTTTTACACTATATAAAAGGCGCAAACTTTAATAAAATTTGTATAGCTTTACTTATTTTTTATTAAAAAATAAAACATAAATATTACAATTATTATATATATATTGTTTTAGCTTTAAATACTGCTTTATATATATTTTGTTTTGTTTTTAGCATTAAGTGCAAATATTACTTTTTTTTAACCTAAAGTTTTATTTACAGTTAAATTAAAATCTAATAGTTTTTATTTAGCTAAAATAAAATTTAAAAAGTTGTTTTTCTTTAAATTAAGCTTTAAAAAGTTGTTTTTAATTAAATTAACATTTTTAAATATATTAATATGCTTTTTAGTATATAAAACATAATTGCAAAATAAAAAAATGCTATTTATATATTATTACTTTTTTGCTTTTATAATTTTAGAAACGCTTTATTTAAACTAAGTAATAGCAATATAAAAATAAATTGCAAAAAAAAAAGTTCTACTTTTTTAAAAGCTAAATTTAATGCTAAAAAATCTATGTTATAAATTTGCTAAATATATTAATTGCATAACTAAGTATCATAATTTAGTTATTTATAGCGCTATTAACGTGCTAGTTTATAAAAAGCTAAACATTATGTGCGTACAAGTTTATAAAATTAGGGCGGGCTTTATAAACCTAATGCAAGTTTTAAAAAAAAAGCAGCTAAATATAATATTGCTATTTATTAAACGTTTTATATTTTATAATAATTTAATAGTTAATAAAGTAGCAACAAAAAAAAATAAATATGTTTTAAAAGGTTTTAAAGTATTAAGCATAAAAAATAAAAAATAAAAAGCAAAATAAGCTTAGCATAAAATAAAGCAAACAATACACTTTAATATATAAGCACTTTTTTTTATTAGCTTTAAATATATAAAGTTTTAACAACATTTATAAGTTTGCTTATTAATAAAACCTTAAAGCAATAATTTGTTATATTTAATTTTATAATTTTAGTTTATATTATATTTTTTTACTTATTTATTTTATATTTATATTAAAATATACGCTTAAATGTAACAGCACCTAAATGTTTAAACTATGCTGCGCATACCTTTATAACATAAGCAGTTTGCAAAATTTTTACTTGTTTTCCCAGTTTTTTTAGTTAACTTAACTATAATAACGCTTTAGCATATATTTGTATAACATTTGTATTTTTTAAATATATAGCAAAAACGTTTTATAAAGCTATTAATTTTATATTTATTAAATAAAAAAGATTTATATAGCTTTAAATTAATATATATTACTTTATAATTAAAACGTATAAATTTTTTTTGTTTGCAGTAAACAGTTTGGTTACATTTTAAATAATTTTATAATATAAAGCACTGCTTAAGCGTATAGCTACTCCTTAAAAAACTGGCTTAGCAAGGCGTTTTTTAGCAATAAACAAGCTATAGCAATAAAAAAACAACAAAAAAAAATTATTAGCTTTAAAATAAAAATTGTTAAATTTTGTTTTTAATTTTAATACAATAAACAGCAAAACCTTTTTAGCTTATTACTAGCTTTATGTTTTATTGCTATATTAAAAAAATAAGCACTCTTATTTTGCAACTTATTTTTAACAGCATAAGTTAATTAATTAATAAAAAAGTAGCATTATTAAACAAATACTGTTATAAATATAAACCTAAGTAATAAAAAATGTATTATGTTTTTAATGTTAATAATATATTGTTATAACTACTTTAGCAATATACTAAAACTAAATAAACATTTAATAATATGCAAATATTTTCTAATTAAACTTAAAATATTAAAGCTTGCCAATTTTAATATATAAAATTTTTGTTTAATTAATAAATTGCAAACAGTATAAAACGTTATACTATATATATATTTGCTTTTTTAAAAAAGTGCTGCCTTATTTACTTTAATTAATCAAAAAGCTTAAAGTTAACTTAGGCGTTTTTTATTTAGTTGCCCTAAAGTAAAAACAGTATATAAATAATGATTAAGCGTTGTGCGCTTAAAGTTAAACGCGCAACCTACTTAGGTTTGCTTTATAGCACGCTATTAATGTTTTTATAAGCATTAAACTGCAAAAACAGCAGTAAAAACCTTAAAATCTTTAAAATCTTTTCCAACTTAGTTTTTTATATAGCTAAAACGTATATAACTTAAGTTTACGCTTATTAAATAAACTACCAGTTTATTCTTTTTATTATGTTTTATAAAACTACAGTTTTTACGCAAAAAATCAGGGTTTGTTTTTAGGCAGTAATTAAAAAACAGCTAAATAAATAATCTTTATATTATAAAAACAAAAATATATTGTTATATATTTTATTATTACTTATATTTAGCATACAAAAAAGCAAAATTGTTATTTAAATTGTTTAAAGCTAAGTTCTTTATTTTTTAAGTTTTAAATAGTTGTTATTACTTTAAAGCTAGCAAAACTAATAATTTTTAATTAAAAAGTAAAAACTATAAAAAGCTTTATTTTTTTTAATTTTTGTTTTAAATACTTTTATAAAAGCGTAATAAGCAAAAAAAAAAAAATTTTTTTATAATTTACTTGCTATTTTAAAACTTCTATATTAAGGTTGCAAATTAGTATTATTAAAACATAATTTTAATACTTTATAGTACTAGTGTAATACTTAAAATAACTTTTAAATAAAAATAGCTATAAATAAATAAAATATATTATTTTAAAGCCCGTTTTAAAAAAATTTTAAAAATATAACTTTTATTAGTTAAAAATAAATCTTTAATTAATAATTGCTAATTAATAATAAAAATAATAAATTAGTATTAAAAAAATATTATAAAAATATTATAAGCAATTATATATTTAAAACTTATTTTTAATTAATAAAAATAATATTATTAAATTTTTTTTTAAAAAAAGCTTTAAAATAATATATTTTATTTATTTATATTTAATTTTTTTATAAAATTATTTAAAAATTTTTAAAATAAAAAAATATTAATAATAATTAATTTTGTAATTTTGCTTTATATAAATCCAGCAGTTAGTTATTAAAATATATAACCCATAACACAAGCTAGTTTTGCACACAAGCAAGTTTCGCACTTTTTTTGGAGTACCCTGTAAGCTAATTTTCTATACAAAAGTACT
>MU377405.1:0-18534 GCA_022495195.1 Xylaria digitata
ACTTAATAAATAAAATAGCTATAAATAAAAAGAATATATCATTGAATTCCTTTTGTAATTAGGAATCTAACGATATAATTTATTTTATTATAGGAATAAAACTCGTAAAGTTATTAAATAGTCACGTAATAAAGCATAGACGATTTTTGTATGGGTTTTAAAGGTGGCCCATTCAATTGGGTGGCCAAGTCAATTGGGGGATGCGTTATTTATTAAAAACATGTTGTAATACTGTATATACAAGTTTTTTTGCTATATTTAATTTTTTATATAATATAAAATGTTTATACTTTATAAGTTTGTTTATAATAACTAAAATTAAATAATATAACTTTTTATATTTTATTAAATAGTTTAATAAGCTATAATAGTTTATAAGGCTTATGTTTTGCTATTTTTGCTTTTTTGCCAAAGTTATACTTTTTATATACTGTTTTAAATATTTAATTCTGGTTTTATATTATAAAGTTGCGTTTAAATCTTTAATAAGTTTTATAAAATTTTTAATATTTATATAATAATATTTTATAAAAATGCTAAGCAAATTTTTTTTATAAACTAGTAAATATTATTATTTTTGTTTTATATTTAAGTTATTTATTTTTATTAATTAGGTTTAGCATAACGTTTAATGCTAAATGCAGTACTATTTTTTTAATTTGTTTTATTTATTAATTATTAAGCAACTGCTTTATATATGCTAATGCTAACATAAAAGTTTTTTTAAGTTTTTTTTTAAAATAATACCTAATTTTTTTTTAGTTAATTTGTTTTATGTTTATTTTTTTAGTTTAAAATGTTTGCTTTTAAATTTTTTTTGCTTTTAATATAAATAATTTTAAAATTAAATTACAATAAGAATTATGTTTATTTAACTTACTGTTTGCTTAAAACTTTAGTTATTATAAACAAAGTTAAATTTTTGTAATTTAAATAAATTTTAATTAGTATTAAAGTTTTATTTAAATAAAATTTTTATTTTTTAAATGCTTAAACTATAGTTATAAGCTTTTTGTTTAATATTAAATAGTTTATTACTAGTTTTAAAAATTGTTTTAAAAAAAATGCCACTAAATATAAATTTTTGTTTTTATTTTATTACTTTAATTGTTTATTTATTGCTATATTATATATATTAACTTTAATTTTAAATTTTTTATTTAGGTTTAATAATTATATTATTAGTTTTATAAAAATTGCTTTTTTAATTTGTTTAAACGCTTTTTGTTTTTTTGTTTTTTATTTAAACATTATGTTTTTTTTTATAAAATTTGTAAGTAATACTACATAGTTTCTAAATTTTATAACTAAAAGTTGTATATAGTTAATAAATTTTATAAACAATTTTATATTTTTAATACTATTTAACATAAGCTATTTTTTTACTGTTTTAATTTTAAATTTTTAAATTTTTATTTTGCTAAAAGTTATTATAAACTTTAAAAAGTTTATTTTTTGTATATAAAACTTGCTTTTGTTTAAATAAACTTTTAATTTAGCATTTTATAATGCTTTAAGTATTTTTTTTACATATTTTTTATAATTTTTTAAAGTTTTTAAATAAATTAAAATGTTATTTAAGTAAAGTATTATAATTTAATTTAAATAATTTTGTAACACATTTATAATTATTTTTTAAAAACTTGTTAATGCATTAGTAAGCTTAAATAGCATTACTTAATACTTATATAATTTGTAAAATGTTTTAAATGCTATTTTTTATTTGTTTTTTTTGTTATTTGTATTTAATAATAAGCGTTTAACAGATTTAGCGCTATAAACTATTTTGCTTTATAAAATTAATTTTTTAAGTTGTTAATTTATAGTAATAGTTTTGCAAACTTTTATATTATAAAATTTTTATAACAGTAATTAATTATTAATTTTTATTTTAGTTTTTTGTTTTTTTTTGCTTTTTTTAGTACTTATTGTTATAATTATATAGCATGCTTTACAATATTGTATTAATGTTATAAACTAAGATTTTAAGCTAAAAAAAAAAAAAAAAAAAAGATAGCAAAGCTTGCGATCTTTTAAAATTAAATATAATATAATTACTATTTTATAAGTTATAGTTTGTACGTTTTTTATTAATATAATAATTTAATAATAGTTTATATGTTATATTTTTTTATTAAAACAAAAATATAGATTTTGATTTATATTAATACTAAGTATAACGTTTAGTTATTATAGCTTTTTTTAATTTTTTAGCTATATTATTATTTAAATAGTTTTTTGTATGTTTATTTGTAGCAGCTGTATGCATTTATTTTTTTAGTTTAATTAATAGTTTTAAAGCTTTAAAATATAATTTATAAAATTGTTTAAGTGTAGCAAATATATTTTTAAAGTTTTTTGCTAAATATTATATATTATTAAAGTTATATTTTTGCTAAAAGGTTTAATATTATAATATATAATATTTTTTATATAAGCGCAATTTTTTTATTTTATTTATTTTATATTTAGGTTTTTTATTAATATTTTTAAGTTTTAAAAGCATTTAAATTTATTATAATAATAAATTATTATTTACTTTTTATAGTTAATTAGCATAAAATAAGTTTTTTATTTTGTATAATAAAAATAAATTTAAAATATAGTTATAGCTTTATTTTTTTAAAATTTTAAATAGTTTTATAAATTATAAATTTAGCTAAATAATTAATGCTTATATAAAAAACCTTTTTTTTTTTAAAAAATACTTTTTTTTTTTTTTAAAGTTAATTAGTTTGCGCTTTTTATTAGCTTATAATTTTTATTGTTTTTAAGCTGCTTTTGCTAATGCGTATGCTATTTTTTAAACTTTTTATGTTTGTTTTATTAGTTTTAATGCTAGCTTTTACAACAGCGTGCTCATTTTTTTGTTTAAAAGTTTTATTAATAATAAGTTATATATATTAGTTTTTAAAGCTATTTTTAAAAAAGCTATATTTAATAATAAGTGCTATAATAAGTTATAAGCAAAATTTAATATTATTAAATAAAAGTTTTAATTATTTTAATATTTATTAATATAAAATTGTAATTATTAATTAAATTTTTAATTAATAAACTTGTTTGCTTTTTATATTTAAAAGTAGTAAGCGCTATTATTATAATGTTTTGTTTTAGTTAACTTATTAATTTTTTTATAAAAATTAATATAAAAAGCTTTATATTATTTAACAGCTAATAGTTTAATATGCTAAAAAATTAATATAAAAAATAATAATATTATGTTATTACTGTTTTTATTATATTAGATTTTTTATTTAAAAGTATAGCTAGCAAACAGTTAAACTTGTTTATAAAAGCTTAAACATAATTATAACTTTAACAATTTTTTAGCATATTTTTTTTATTTATTATTATTTGTTTTTATATTGTTTATAATATTAATATTAAATATAATAGCTTAAATGTTTTATTTTAAAATATTTTAATTTTTTAATAGTTATAATAATTATATACGTATTTTTTAACATTTTGTTTTAAATAAAGCTAATAAAAATCTTATTTAATTGTTTTAATTGCTTTATTTTAGTTTAAATAAGCAATAATTTTAAAATAATATTATTTAAAATAGTTTTAAGCACTTATAGCTAATAGTTTTTATAGCTTAATTTTTAAGCTTTGTTTTTTTTTTAATTAGTTTTATTAGTTTAGTTTTTTTAAATGCTATTTTATTGCTTTTTATAATAGTTATTAATTTTTTTATAACTTAAAGTTTAATTATAATTAAAATACGTTTTTTAGTTTTTTATGTTTTTATTATAAATAATTTAGCTGTTTTTTTAAATAAAGCATTAATTATTACGTTTTTTTTTTTAGGTTTATATTAAAAAATAATATTAAAGTTTGTTAAAAAGGTGGTTTAATAAATTTAGTATATTAAAAGTATATATTTAGTTAAAAAATATAAAAAAGTTTAATAATTAATAATAATAAAAAATTTTTGTTTTAAAAGCTTTAAACAATAATGTTTTAAAGTTTATATTATAACTAACATTTTTTTGTTTTATATAAAGTAAGCTTTTTTTAATGTAGTTATTGTTTTAAAAAAATATTTTATAAGCTTTTATTTTTTGTTTTTTTGTTGCTGCTAAATAATTTTGCTAATAACGTTTTTTAATATATTAGTTTTTATTTAAATAGGTTGTTTTAAGCAAAAAAATGCTAGTATTAATGCTTAATATGCTAATTGCTTTATAGCTTTAAAAACGTTTTTTTATTTTAAGCTTTTTTAAACTAAGCGTTTTTTTTAAATAATTAGTTTAATAGTTTTATAATATTGTTAACATAATAAATAAATATGTAAATAAAGTTATATAGTTTTAAAAAAAATTAAATTATTTTAACTTTATTAAAGTTTTTAAACTTTTAGTTTATAATAGCTTTAATTTTTGCTAAATTAATTTAAATACTTATTTTAGCTTTTATAATAACGCTTAAATAATTTATTATAATAATATTAAATTAAAATTTTTTAATATTTTTTTATAATTAGATTTTATATAAACAATAAGTAACCTTTTTATATTGTTTTTAATACTTTTTTTTTAGTTTTAAATATATTAATATAACTTATAACACAAGCTAATTTTGTACACAAGCAAGTTTTGCACTTTTTTTAAAGTACTTTGTAAGCCAATTTTTTATACAAAAGTACTTACTCCACTTTTCAATAACTTTGCGAAAAAAGGTTGTACAACAAAATAATTGGTACTATTAGATTCGAAATAAAATAACGAATCTAATAGTATTTTCTTTTATTTTCTAACTATTTTATTTAAGGCGTTATTAAAAACTACGCTAAAATAATCCTTGCAAATTTGTTTTTTAAAGCTATACGCCCAAATAAAATAGCTACAAAATAAAAGAAAATACTATTAGATTTATTATTTTATTACAAATCTAATAGTACTAATTATTTTATTGTACAACTTATTTTTGCGAAGTTATTAAAAAGTGGTGTAAGTACTTTTGTATAAAAAATTAGCTTATAAGGTACTTTAAAAAAAGTGCAAAACTTGCTTGTGTGCAAAACTAGCTTGTGTTATGGGTTAAATGTTTTAAATAATAAATATAAATTATAAAGTTATAATTAGCATAAATTAGCTTGTTAAATATAAATTTTTTTTAAACTGCAAAAAGTAACGCTTAATATAGCTTAAAAATTAATTTGTATTAATAAAATACTTTTTAGCTATTTAAATTTAATTATTAAGCAAAATTAAACGCTAAATCGATTTTAATGTTTAGTAAAATGCAAACTAGCAAAATTAAGCTTTAAAAAAAAAGTTTTATAAATTTTAAAAAGCAAAAAAAAAAAAAAAAGTTAGCTGCTGCTATAATAAGCGTAAAAAAAATAAAAAACTAGGCTATAATTTAAAAAATTATAAAGCAAGTTAAAAATAATTTAAACTGTTAATAATAAGTTAAGCTAGCGCTAAAAATGCTAATTAAACTAATATTTATTAAGTTTATAAAATTATTTAAAAACAAAGAAACTATAAATATAAAAGCAGTTAAGCTTTAAAAAACGTATAATAAAAAGCATATACTATTTTTTGCAAACAAGAATTTTAAGCACATAGCTTTAGTTTAATCTTTTTTTTAAAATTATTAATATATTTAAAAAGTTTTTTTTTAAAAAAAAAGCAAACATTTTGTTTTTATTATAATTAAAACACAATATAGTTTTTAAATTTAATAAAAAAGTATAAAATAGTAAGCTTTTAAAATATTAAACTTTAATTTAATATTTATTTTTAAAAAAAAAAGTTATAAACTAATTGCTAAAAATAAATTTTATTGAATTAGCTATAAAAGTAAACGTAGCGCTAATTTTATTTGCTTTTAAGCCGCATTTGCAAAAGCAAAGGTTTTGTATTAATTACTGCTAGCAAAATTAATACTTAAAAAATAAAATAGTTTTAGCTTTAGATTTAAACAGTATTATTTATAACTGCTAAAATATAAAACAATACTTTAAATTTAACGTTATTAAAGCTTTTTATTAGCTATATATATTTATTAATTTTTAATATTTTATAGCTTTTTATATTTAATAAAAAGTTTTTTTTTTTAGCTTTAAAATAAGCTTAGCTTAGTAGCAATTTTTTATTAATATTTAATTATAAAAATTGTTAAACAAATTTGTTAATACGTATGCTAATAATATATTAATATATTTAAAACTAAAAAAAAAGCAATAAAAATAATATAAAAAAGTTATTTATTGTTTATATAAAGTTTAATTATAAAAAAACATTAAAAAATTTTAATTTAACGTTATTATAATAAATTATTTAAGCGTTATTATAAAAGCTAAAGTTAGTATTTAAATTAATTTAGCAAAAATTAAATAATTTTATTTGCATATTTATTTATTACGTTAATAATATTATAAAACTATTAAACTAGTTATTTAAAAAAAGCTTAAAACAAAAAAACGGTTTTAAAGCTATAAAGCAATTAGTATACTAAGCATTAGTATTAGCATTTTTTTGTTTAAAGCAATTTATTTAAATAAAAAATAAAAGCTTGTAAAATATTTTTTAAAAACGATAACTGTATTAAAAAAAGCTTATTTTATATAAAACAAAAAAATGTTAGCTGTAATATAAACTTTAAAGCATTATTGCTTAAAGCTTTTAAAACAAAAATTTTTTGTTATTATTAATTATTAAGCCTTTTTATACTTTTTAATTAAATATATACTTTTAATACGCTAAATTTAATAAGCTAACTTTTTAATAAATTTTAATATTATTTTTTAGTATAAACTTAAAAAAAAAAATATAATAGTTAATGCTTTATTTAAAAAAAATAGCTAAATTATTTATAATAAAAGCATAAAAAGTTAAAAAATGTATTTTAATTATAATTAAACTTTAAGCTATAAAAAAATTAATAGCTGTTATAAAAAATAATAAAATAGCATTTAAAAAAGTTAAACTAATAAAACTAATTAAAAAAAAAATAAAGCTTAAAAGTTAAGTTATAAAAACTATTAGCTATAAATGCTTAAAATTATTTTAAATAATATTAATTTTTTGCAAACAGCTTTAATTAAAAAGTTATATTACTTTAAAATTACTGCTTATTTAAGTTAAAACAAAACAATTAAAAGAATTAAGTAAAATTTTAATTAGTTTTATTTAAAACAAAATGTTAAAAAATATATATGCAACTATTATAACTATTAAAAAAATAAAATATTTTAAAATAAAACATTTAAGCTATTATATTTAATATTAATATTGCAAGCAGTATAAAAATAAATAATAATAAACAAAAAAAATATGTTAAAAAATTGTTAAAGCTACAATTACGTTTAAGCTTTTATAAACAAATTTAGTTGTTTATTAGTTATATTTTTAAATAAAAAATTTAATACAGCAAAAACAGTAGCAGCATAATACTATTGTTTTTTATATTAATTTTTTAATATATTAAACTGTTAGCTATTAAATAACGTAAAGCTTTTTATATTAGATTTTATAAAAAAGATTAACAAGTTAACTAAAATAAAACATTATAATAGTAGCGCTTATTATTTTTAAATATAAAAAGCAATTAAGTTTATTAACTAAAAATTTAATTAATAATTATAATTTTATATTAACAAGTATTAAAATAATTAAAGCTTTTATTTATTAGCGTTAAATTTTATTTATAATTTATTGTAACATTTATTATTAAATATAGCTTTTTTAAAAATAGCTTTAAAAATTAATATATACAACTTATTATTAACAAAGCTTTTAAATAAAAAAATTAGCACGCTGTTACAAAAGCTAATATTAAAACTAATAAAATAAACATAAAAAATCTAAAAAATGATATATATTTTAATAAAAGCAGCTTAAAAACAATAAAAATTATACGCTAACAAAAAGCGCAAACTAATTAATTTTAAAATAAAAAACAAAGTATTTTTTTTAAAAAAAAAAAAGTTTTTATATAAGCATTAATTATTTAGCTAAACTTACAATTTATAAAACTATTTAAAATTTTAAAAAAACAAAGCTATAACTACGTTTTAAACTTATTTTTATTATATAAAATAAAAAACTTATTTTATGCTAACTAATTATAAAAAGCAAACAACAACTTATTATTATAATAAATTTAAACGCTTTTAAAACCTAAAAACATTAACAGAAAATCTAAGTATAAAATAAACAAAGTAAAAAAATTATGCTTATATAAAAAATATTATATACTACAATATTAAGTTTTTTAACAAAAATATAACTTTAATAATATATAATACTTAGCAAAAAACTTTAAAAATGTATTTGCTATACTTAAACAATTTTATAAGCTATACTTTAAAGCTTTAAAACTATTAATTAAACTAAAAAAATAAATATGTATAACTGTTACAAATAAATATATAAAAAACTATTTAAATAATAATATAGCTAAAAAGTTAAAAAAAGCTATAATAACTAAACGCTATACTTAGCATTAATATAAATCAAAATTTATATTTCCGTTTTAATAAGAAAATATAATGTATAAACTATTTTTAAACTGTTATATTAATAAAAAACGCACAAACTACAACCTATAAAGTGGTAATTATATTATATTTAATTTTAAAAGATCGCAAGCTTTGCTGTCCCTTTTTTTTTCTTTTTTTTTTTAGCTTAGAATTTTAGTTTATAGCATTAATACAATGTTATAAAGCATTTTACACAATTGTAACAGCTTTTATTTGTAATAACTTTTTTTAAAATGCTATATTTATTAAAAACATATTATAATATTATATAATATAAAATGTTTATACTTTATAAGTTTGTTTATAATAACTAAAATTAAGTTATATTTAACTTTTGTTATAAATTTTTTTAATTTTAATAATTTAATAAATTATAATAGTTTGTAAAGCTTATGCTTTATTATTTTTACTTTTTTATATAAATTATATTTTTTACATACTGTTTTAAATATTTAATATTTATATAATAATTTTTTATAAAAATATTAAACAAATATGTTTTTTAAATTATTAAATATTATTATTTTTGTTTTATATTTTAGCTATTTATTTTTGTTAATTAAGCTTAATATAACATTTAATACTAAATCCTTTACTGCTTTTTTAATTTTTTTTGTTTAGTAATTATTAAATAATTGTTTTATATAACGTGGTTTATAAACAAGTTGCTTAGTTTTTTAGTATTTACTTTATGTTACAATTGTGTAAAATGTTTTATAACATTGTATTAATGCTATAAACTAAAATTTTAAGCTAAAAAAAAAAAACTAACAGTAAAGCTTGCAATCTTTTAAAATTAAATGTAATATAATTACTACTTGTAAGTTATAGTTTATACGTTTTTATTAATATAATAATATAATAATAGTTTAACGCATTTTATAAGCTAGTTTTGCATATAAACAAGTTTTGCACTTTTTAAACTTTTTTGTATAATTAACATTTCAACTTTATTATTTTAACTAATACTGCTTTAATTAATATGCTATTTATATAAAACAAATCGGATTTAATTTTTGTTTTAAAAACAATTTGTATAAATTTTGATTTAAGCGTATAACGCGCAGCAAATATTTTTAACATACTTTTTTGCACCTTATTTAACTAAAAAAACAAACGCAATATAAAACGCGCTATACTTTTATATATTTAAAAACTTACTAAATTTAAAAAACAATTAATTATATAATATATAATTAACTTAGTTTTGCGATCGTTTTTTTTTAAGCATAGTGCTATTAAAAATATAGCAAATTAATTGTTAAAGTTATACAAAAAAGTTTGCGTTAAAAAAAATTGGATTTTAAACTTTGTATAACAATAACTAAAGCTTAAAACACATTTTAACCGCCGAATTAATTATTAGCATATTTAAAACAAAAATTTAATTAAATATTGCGTTTAGTTTACTTTTATATAATATATAATTAACAAATAAAAAAATTAAAAAAAAATATATATATATAACTTTAATAAAACTAAGTTTGCAATAAGTAAAATTATAGCCGAAATAGTTATAACAACGTTTAAATAATTAAAAAAACTAAAAGCTGTATAATAAAGTAACTTAAAATAGTTTATAATTATTTAAGCTATTTTGTTATATAGCTATACAATTTTTTTATATATTATTTTAGCAGCAAAAAACTATTTTGCATTTTGGTATTAAAACAGCTTATTATTAAACAATTAAAAAATTGTAACAATAAAAAATAGTTAAATAATAAACAAATAAAATTAAAATTAAATTAAACATTTTAATAAATATATAAAACGTTATATAAAAAATGTTTTTTAGTTATTAATTTTTAATAGCTATAAAAGTTATTATTTAATTATTTTTAAACTATATTATAAAAAAAATTTTATAATTACATTTTATATGCTGGCTTATTTGTTATATAAACTTTAGCTTTTTAATATTAAATATTTTAGTTTATTAAAACAAGCGTACAATAAAAAAATTAAACATTTAATACAAATATATATGTTGTACGTTTTAAAAAAGAATTTTTTATTTGCGTTTTTTAAAGCGTTTAACATATTAATAACAAAAACAAATATTTAAAAAAGTTTTTAAAAAGCAAAATTAATATTATACAATTTTAAATATGTTATTTTTTAATTAAACTTTTATTTAAAAACTTTAAAAATTAAACTTTTATTGCTTATTTTATTTGTAAATTAATAATTAACTATTTTAAATAATTTAACTAAAGCTAAATTTTAAGCTTAATATATTTAAAAACAAGTTGTATAACATACAAATAGTTTTTTAACAGCTATTGTTAATAGTATAAGCTAGTTATTATGTAATACAACTGCAATTTTTTATTGTTTACATTATTAAAAAAAAAAGTTGCAACTTTTTATAAAACAAATAATAAGCTTAGCTAACATTATTATACAAAAAAAACTTAATTATAAAATAAAAAATTGTTTATTATATAAAAAGCATAAAAGTTATAAGTTGTATAAAATGCTGCTAAGCAAAAAAAGTTTAAAAATTGTTAAAGTAATTGTTATATAACAAAGCAGAAGATTTACGTATAACATTGTAGGCTTTACAGCAAAGCCGGTTATAATATACAAACTTGTTAAAATAATATAAAATTATTTAATAAATCAGATTTTAAATAAATTTAATTAATTAAATATGTAGTTGTTAAATTTTTTAAAATTAATTGTACAAAAGTTTAAAAAGTGTAAAACTTGCTTATGTATAAAACTAGCTTGTAAAATGCGTTATACGTTATATTTTTTTATTAAAACTAAAATATAGATTTTAATTTATATTAATATTAAATATAACGTTTAATTATTATAACTTTTTTTAACTTTTTAGCTATATTGTTATTTAAGTAGTTTTTTATATGTTTATTTGCAGCAGCTGCACGCATTTATTTTTTTGGTTTAATTAATAGCTTATAAAATTATTTAAGTGCAGCAAATGCATTTTTAAAGTTTTTTGTTAAATATTATATATTGTTAACGTTATATTTTTTATATAAAAGTAATTTTTTTATTTTGTTTACTTTATATTTAAGTTTTTTATTAATGCTTTTAAGTTTTAAAATTTTTTAAATTTATTATAATAATAAATTGTTATTTGCTTTTTATAATTAATTATTATGAAATAAGTTTTTTATTTTATATAATAAAAATAAGTTTAAAACATAGTTATAACTTTATTTTTTTTTAAATTTTAAATAGTTTTATAAATTATAAATTTAGCTAAATAGTTAATATTTATATAAAAACTTTTTTTTTTAAAAAAATACTTTGTTTTTTATTTTAAAGTTAATTAGTTTACACTTTTTATTAGCTTATAATTTTTGTTGTTTTTAAGCTGTTTTTGCTAATACGTATACTATTTTTTAAACTTTTTATGTTTGTTTTATTAGTTTTAATACTAGCTTTTATAATAGCATACTAGTTTTTTTGTTTAAAAGCTTTATTAATAATAAGTTGTATATATTAGTTTTTAAAACTATTATTAAAAAAGCTATAACGTATTTCCCACTTAACCGGGTTACCTAATTAAACGGGTCACTTTTAAACTTATATAAAAATCGTTTATACTTTATTACGTGACTATTTAATAACTTTACAAGTTTTAGTTTTATAATAAAATAAATTATACCATTAAATTTGTAACTAAAAACAGGAATTCTATGGTATATTTCTATTATTTATAGCTATTTTATTTAATAAGTTATTAAGCAATACACTAAAGTAAACGCTAAAATAATCTTTATCTAGCGCTATATTAGCGTATTGCTTAATAACTCGCTTAATAAATTAGTTATAAAATAAAATAAAATACTATTGAATTCCTTGTTTAATTTTGAATTTAATAATATATTTTATGTTATTATTTATTAAAGATTAGTAAAGTTATTAAGGTTTAAGTATTAAAGCTTTTATATATAAAATTTAGGTAACCTGTTTAAGTAAAAGATGCGTTATTTAATAATAAGTGCTATAATAAGTTATAAACAAAATTTAACGCTAATAAATAAAAGTTTTAGTTATTTTAATACTTATTAATATAAAATTGTAATTATTAATTAAGTTTTTAGTTAATAAACTTA
Organism: Xylaria digitata; assembly: GCA_022495195.1. Taxonomy (NCBI): domain Eukaryota; kingdom Fungi; phylum Ascomycota; class Sordariomycetes; order Xylariales; family Xylariaceae; genus Xylaria; species Xylaria digitata. The sequence goes on from MU377405.1 coordinate 12,595, forward strand.
AATACTTTTTATATTTAAAAATAATAAACATTATTATTATAGTGTTTTATTTTAATTAACTTGTTAATTTTTTTTATAAAAATTAATATAAAAAGCTTTAACGTATTTTATAAGCTAGTTTTCCATACAAATAAGTTTTGCACTTTTTTAACTTTTTTATATAATTAACATTTTAACTTTATTATTTTAATTAATATTGCTTTAATTAATATGCTACTCATATAAAACAAATCGGATTTAATTTTTGCTTTAAAAGCAATTTATATAAACTTTAATTTACGGGTATAATGCGCAACAAATATTTTTAATATATTTTTTGTACTTTATTTAATCGAAAAAACGGACGCAATATAAAACACATTATACTTTTATATATTTAAAAACTTATTAAATCCAAAAAATAATTAATTATATAATATATAATCGATTTAGTTTTGCAATTGTTTTTTTTAAGCATAGTGCTATTAAAAATATAGCGAATTAATTATTAAAGCTATATAAAAAAGCCTGCGTTAAAAAAAATTAGATTTTAAACTTTGTATAATAATAACTAAAGCTTTAAACGCGTTTTAATTACTAAATTAATTATTAACATATTTAAAACAAAAATTTAATTAAGTATTGCGTTTAATTTATTTTTGTACAACATATAATTAACAAATAAAAAATTTAAAAAAAAGATATATATAATTTTAACAAAATTATAGCTAAAATAATTATAACAACGTTTAAACAATTAAAAAAACTGAAAGCTGTATAATAAAGTAACTTAAAATAGTTTATAGTTATTTAAGCTATTTTGTTATATAGCTACATAATTTTTTTATATATTATTTTAATAGCAAAAAATTATTTTATACTTTAGTATTAAAATAGCTTATTATTAAACAATTAAAAAATTGTAATTATAAAAAATAATTAAACAATAAACAAACAAAATTAAAATTAAATTAAACATTTTAATAAATATATAAAGCGTTATATAAAAAATATTTTTTAGCTATTATTTAATTATTTTTAAACTATATTACAAAAAAAATTTTATAATTATATTTTGTATACTAGCTTATTTGTTGTATAAGCTTTAACTTTTTAATATTAAATATTTTAGTTTATTAAAACAGGCGTACAACAAAAAAAATTAAACATTTAATACAAGTATATATGTTATACGTTTTAAAAAAAGATTTTTTATTTACGTTTTTTAAAACGTTTAACGTATTAATAACAAAAACAAATATTTAAAAAAGTTTTTAAAAAGCAGAATTAATAGTATACAATTTTAAATATATTATTTTTTAATTAAACTTTTATTGCTTATTTTATTTACAAATTAACAATTAATTATTTTAAATAATTTAATTAAAACTAAATTTTAAGCTTAATATATTTAAAAACAAGTTATATAATATATAAATAGCTTTTAACAGCTATTATTAATAATATAAGCTAATTATTATATAATATAACTACAATTTTTTACTGTTTTGCATTATTAAAAAAAAAGGTTGCAACTTTTTGCAAAGCAAATAATAAGCTTAGCTAACGTTATTATATAAAAAGAACTTGATTACAAAATAAAAAATTGTTTACTATATAAAAAGCATAAAAGCTATAAGTTATATAAAATGCTGCTAAACAAAAAAAGTTTAAAAATTATTAAAGTAATTGTTATATAAAAAAGCAAAAAACTTGTGCACAACGCTGTAAGCTTTGCAGTAAAGCTAGTTATAATGCGCAAACTTGTTAAAATAATATAAAATTGTTTAATAAATTAAATTTTAAATAAATTTAATTAATTAAATATATAATTATTAAGTTATTTAAAATTAATTGTATAAAAGTTTAAAAAGTGTAAAACTTGCTTATATATAAAACTAGCTTATAAAATGCATTATGTTATTTAATAGCTAATAATTTAGCATGCTAAAAAATTAATATAAAAAACAATAATATTATATTATTATTGTTTTTGCTTTATTAATTTTTTTTTTTAAAAATATAGTTAGCAAACAGCTAAACTTATTTATAAAAGCTTAAACGTAATTATAGCTTTAATAATTTTTTAACATATTTTTTTTATTTATTATTATTTGTTTTTATATTGTTTGCAATATTAATATTAAATGCAATAGCTTAAATATTTTATTTTAAAATATTTTGTTTTTTTAATAATTATAATAGTTATATATATATTTTTTAACAGTTTGTTTTAAATAAAGCTAATAAAAATTTTGTTTAATTATTTTAATTATTTTATTTTAGCTTAAATAAGCAATAACTTTAAAATAATATAACTTTTTAATTAAAACTGTTTATAAAAAAATAGTATTATTTAAAATAGTTTTAAGCATTTATAGCTAATAGTTTTTATAGCTTAACTTTTAAGTTTTTTTTTTTTTTTTAATTAATTTTACTTGTTTAACTTTTTTAAATATTATTTTATTGTTTTTTATAGCAATTATTAATTTTTTTATAGCTTAAAGTTTAATTATAATTAAAGTACTTTTTTTTTAGCTTTTTATGTTTTTATAATAAATAATTTAGCTGTTTTTTTAAATAAAATATTAGTTATTACGTTTTTTTTTTTAAGTTTATATTAAAAAGTTAGCTTATTAAATTTAGCGTATTAAAAGCATACGTTTAATTAAAAAGTATAAAAAAGTTTAATAATTAATAATAATCAAAATTTTTTATTTTAAAAGCTTTAAGTAGTAATGTTTTAAAGTTTGTATTATAGTTAACATTTTTTTGTTTTATATAAAATAAGCTTTTTTTAGTACAGTTATTGTTTTAAAAAAGTATTTTATAAGCTTTTATTTTTTGTTTTTTTGTTACTACTAAATAGTTTTGCTAATAACATTTTTTAATACGTTAGTTTTTATTTAAATAAGTTGTTTTAAGCAAAAAAATGCTAGTATTAATTTTTAGCATGCTAATTGTTTTATAGTTTTAAAAGCGTTTTTTAAATAATTAGTTTAATAGTTTTATAATATTGTTAATATAATAAATAAACATATAAATAAAGTTATATAATTTTAAAAAAAACTAAACTGTTTTAATTTATAATAGTTTTAATTTTTGCTAAATTAATTTAAATACTAACTTTAGTTTTTATAATAACGCTTAAATAATTTATTATAATAACGTTAAATTAAAAATTTTTAATATTTTTTTATAGTTAAACTGTTAAAATAACTGGTATTAGTTACAACTATATATATAAGCATATATAAAGTTATTATTACGTATAAAGTTATTAGCACGTGCGCACTTAATTTCTTTTATTATATTAGCTTATACGCTAGCAAAAGTTTTTATTTAAAATAAAAACTTTGCTTTATATAAAGCTTTTTTTTTTAATAAAAAAATATAAATAAATATAATATAACAGATTATATTTTATTTTATGCATATGTTTATTATATAATATTATACAAAGCTTATTTAATATTAATTAATAGTTATAAAAACACTTTTTATATAACTATAAAAACATTATAAATTAGCAAAAGTAAAAACAAAAGCATTTATAGCTTAACTAAATCTTTATATTATATTTGATTTTTTTGTTATATAAATATTATTTTTTTAATTAAATTAAATATATTTGCACGTTAAAAAAATAAAAAAATAAATTTTATTGTTATATAAATATTACTTTTTTAATAAAACTAAATGCATTTATATTATATTAAAAAAAATAGTATATAATTATATTTAACAACTTGTTATATAATAGCAAAAATAATAACTTGTTTGTTTAGTTTTACTTATAAATATAGCATTAAATACTTTGTATAATATAGTAAAACCTGCTGTATTATAAACTTTAATTAATTTTACATATAAAAAAATTGCTAAAAACTTTAGGCTTAGTTTTAAAAACGTATAAAACTATTTTAATATTAAATATTAAAAAAAAAACGTTAATTTAAATTATATAACTTTAAAATTATTAAACATATAAACAATGTTTTAAATTATTAAATATTAATATTTAAAAAATATTTAACAAAAGTTTTAAAAAGCGTACGTAAAAGATTTTAAAAATTAAACAACAAACTATTTTTTTTTTTAAACTTATTGTACGCTACGCAAAAAACTACTTTAAATATTTAAAGCTAAAAGCATACAACTAAAATTAAAAAAGTTAAACTAAATTAAAAGTTTTATATAAATTGTATAAAGCAAATACAATTTAATAAAAAACTAGCTAAAACTTTTAACTATTTAAAACAACTTGTTAGCTGTTATATAAACACTATTAGTTTTTTTTATATTAAGTTAACAATTTTGTATAACGCTGCAAAAGATTTTAACTTTAAATATAACTATATAAACTAAAACTATATAACTAAAACTAATTTAAAATATATATTTTTATACTTTTAAAAACTATTTTGTTTAAAACTATATATAACTAATAATTAAAAACTAAAATATTTTTAAACTAATATATAAACATATAATAAAAGCAAAACATAAACTAAACTTTTAGCTAATATATAAATATTTTGTTATTTATTATTTTTAACAAACTTTAAAACAACAAATATATTTTTATATAATATTAAACTTTATATTAAATAGCTTTTTAATAAACTTAAAAAAAAAAAAGAATTATTTAAGTTAGTTATACAATTTGTTATATAATAAAACATGTTTATTTATAAATGCTTATTGCTAACTTAAAATTATAAAAAATTAATATTATGCAATATTTTTAATTATTTTAAAAAGTTATACAAAAAACTTTTTTATTTATTATATTAGCTTAAATAAAACTTAAAACAAAATTTATTATATAATAAATAATTATTTTAATATTAATACAAATTGTAGCTAATATTAAGCTAATTAAACTATAATTATTTTTGTATAAATAAAAAAAAAATTTTAATTTAGCACTATATAAAGTATTAAACTTTATAATTAACAATTTTATAAAAGTTTAATGCACATTTAGCGCAAATTATTAAAAAAAAATTTAATTAAGTATAATAGTTATATAAACATGTTAAAAAGTATTAAAACTAGCTATAGCATTTATATTTTAAAAGCTAATATATAAAAGCTTTTTTTTTAACTTTAAAGCATATATTTAAATAGCAGCAAATAATTTATTAAAACATTTTATATAATAAAATAATAATAGCTATTTTATTAACAAAAAATATAATTAAAGCAGCTATATAAAAAGCTAACAACTTAGTTTTCGATTTAAATTTTTAAGCTCGCTATAAAAAGAAATTAATTAAAAGTATTGTATAAAAAAAAATCTTTTGTATGCAGCAAAAAAAGCTGCTAGTTATTTAAATATATACTTTAAAAACAAGCTTGTATAAAAAACTAATATTTTAACTTGTACAAAATAATTTATAATACTTTATTTACGCTTAAAAGATTTTTAAAGTTAAATAAAAGTAATAAAAATATTAATAAAAAATTTGGCAGCTAATTAACTTAATTTTTAATAAACAATGCTTTTTTTTATTATACAACTAATAAAAACATTTAAAACTGTAAAACAAATGTTTTGTTTAACTAATTTATATTAAGTAATTAATATTGTATAAAATATTAAAGTAAACTATAAAATATAAGCATTATAAACTATTTAATAATAAAAAAAGTATAACTAAAAGCTTATTTTAAAATTTATTTTTATATAAAAATAAGCTAAATATTAAAAAGTGTGCATATTAAATTTAGCGCTAATAATATTATAAGCGCTATTAATATTATACAATTAAAAAAAATTTTTTAATATAACAATATATTATATTTTAAATAGCTTTTTTTTTTTTTTTTTTTTTATTAAAAAACGTTAACAAATTGCAAGCATATTTTAATAATATAAAAAATATTATTATATAAAAAAATAGCAAAACTATTTTTATTATATATAAATAAAAATATTTATTTTTTAATATTAGC